>JBBCBC010000001.1:8866905-9054921 GCA_037126765.1 Stenogyne calaminthoides
GGTACTCATCACCACCCCATGTTGAAGCATAAACATTTCATGAAGCAGCCAAAAAACTCCTATATCACAGGAAAACTCCAGAGGTGGTAATAGGGGTAAGCATATTTGGAATCTGAATTCCTCGGCTTCCAGCAATAAATAATTTAATATTAATTTGCCTTTATCATTAAATGACCACAGTTGCTTGTCAGAACCAACACGTGGAGCACTTCCGCGTGGTTTGACAACTCTGGACAGAGAACTAACTCCTTCTCTTGTCTTGTGATATCTCTTCCTGACATAAACAGCATGTGAGGAACTTCCAAGGATGGAGGTACTTTCCTGGCGACAGTTATTATTACCCGCTTCCCAAAAAGGTAAACTATCTGCTGAAGCAGGTTCACAATCTGGATCATCGATAGTAACTTTTGAGTCGGCCACGTCACTATTTGAGTTGTCCATTTTTTCAGAAGGCAATGAAGAAACCAACGGGAGGGGTCTTTGTGAAGACCTCTGTCTCTTCGAAGACTTAGGCAATGCTTTGGCTCGTTGAGATTGACTAGCCAGCCATGAAGCAATGGGTTCTGAATCAAGTGGGTCCCCAATGCAGCTGTCATTATCTGGTGATGGAACTGCTTGTTCTCTCTGTAAATCTTGATCCCTTTTCGATCGTTTTCTAGATTTCGGTTTGCCAGGTAGCTCACTAGGGAAGAGCAAGAGTTTGAATTTCTCTTCTCGAAGATCGAGCCATTCCTCTTCTCGGTCATCGTACTTTATGTGATGATGCCTAGTGTCTGAGTTATAATCATCCACATGCCCATCATACCACCTCTCATCCAACGGCCAAAAGATTTTGATTTTCCGTTTAAAAACCCAGTATGGATCCAAGTTTTGACCATCAACATCATAGAAATGACGGCGTTTCCTTGCCACACCTTTGCCTCTATTTTGTCCTCTGGGTCTTAGAGTTCTGCTCTGATCATCAGCAGACGGAGACTGCCCACCACCATATGATTTCAACCTCCGAAATAAAGTGTCCACTGGAAAAGACAAACCTTCAGCCTTCTGAGATGCAGAAGATTTTCTATTAGATGAAAAACCAGTACAATTTGGATCAAATCGGGAGGACAGCATTCTTGCCGCATTCTGCTCCAGGTTCTCCTCATCATCATCATCATCATCTACGAAATTAATGGAGACTCTATCTGATGAACTACCCACTGAAGGTTCAGATTTCTTAGCTGAGGCATCATCGCCATCTCTACCAACTACTAAAACCTTTTTCTTCCGATTGTTACTCTGCTGTTTTTTACACAACTTATCTCCATTACTTATTACACGATTATTCACTTTCGCTACATGATGAACTGAACCTGATAGGTCATTCCTGGTCTCCTTAACTTCTTCAGCTCCCACCTTCCGCTTTTGTTTTACATTTGAACCACTGGAATTAACGGCAGATTTTGAACCGGGCTTTTGTTTCGATTTTTCATTTGGACCGTTGACTTTTGTCGTGGATTTGGATTTAGAAACACATTTATTATCCGAGGAAAGGGTAACTTCCCGAACTTTGCGGTCACTGGGGCCCACCCGGTCCTCAAATTTAGTACCTTCAGCTTTAAATGCTCCTGCCGAATCATCAGAATTGGGAAGTCTAGTTGGCTCCGTACCTTGATCAATTTCCCCCTTTTTCCGCCCCACCAAACCCCTTGGACGCTTTGGGATATTAAAAGAACTTACATTATTCCCCAAACTTAACGACAAGCCATGCAATCCCTCACTTCTGTCATTCGATTTTTGTCTAGAACCTGATTCAGATTTCACAGCACTTACACTGTCCTTCTTACTTTTCTTAGTATCACTCTCAAAACAACTCAATGGAACCTCCTTTCTATTCTTCCTCTTTTTCTTCTTAGCATCATCCACGCCATTTTCATCAGAACCTTTCTTTTTACTGTTTATCACTTCTGAAAACTTAGAATCATAGAGGCTCTTTAGATCCAAAGAGCGGTGTCTCTTAGGAATTTCAATCCCACCAGACTTCTTTTTGCTATTTTCCATCAACATTCACTCAATTCAATTAAATCAAAACAATCCCCCTTGTGTTCATGTCCCACTCAGATCTGCCAACACAAATTTCGCCCAAAAAAGGACAAATAACCATCAGAATAGCCCATCAAATTCTCCTCAATTATATCTAAAAGCGACTCATTTCTATCAAAAACACCGATTTGATAACAACAAGAAGAAAAAAAACGATAACAAATGCAAAAACAATACATAAATTAAACATGCAAGCATATATTCCGGTAATTAAACACGCGTAAATAATACCTGTTATCAGAATTTTGGCGCCCACCTCACTGGAGAAGTGGAGATCGAGCATGAGAAGAGTTCTAATTCAGGAGAAATTTGGGGAAATGAGTAAGAGAGAAATCAGCTTTGATTTGAAGCCCTAATTTGATTCAATGTTTTTCTTTTTCTATTTTCTTTTTAAAAAACCTTATTCATTTTTCCTTTCTAATTTCCTTTTCTTTTTTTCTAGTGAGAGAAAAAGATGCTCTAGGGTTTGTATGTTAAGAGGGCAAAATAAGTGAGCAAAATGATTTTACAACGAGCGAATTTTGTCAATTAAGGCAATATATATATTAACCCACGTGTCTAAATAATAGTCGTTGATTTATCTTTTTGACGGTGGAGATTTGAGGGTTTGTTGGTAGAGGGCCAGCGAAAATTAAATATAGAACAAAAGCTTCTTTTCAATCCAACGGTCCAGATATTAATTGTACACGTGTCGGCAGATTGGAGAAAATTAACCCAAACTTGTTCGATGTTTAAACGACAGGAAATGCTGAGGTGGTTTTCTTGAAAATACTGAAAAGGTTTAAATGAATTTTACCTTTATTGGTGAATTGATTGACCCTAGGGGCTGTAGAAATTACGGGAGTGCCATTATGGTTTCAAACTTGGGGAAAATATGACTACATCATATAAATTTGGGCAATAGAATTTATAGTGACAAATTTAGCATGAACTGTATGGTGTGAGATTAATTGTAATAAAAATATCAATTAAATTTTGTAACCTTCTAATTTAATTATACTAATATGTTATTTATACATAAATTTTGTGAAATAGAATACAGTATCTCACAATTATTCAACGAGTTATTATATAATTTTCATTATGTACAAATTTATCATGAATACTAAATTCAGTAAAACGTAAATAATAAAATAATAAAATTCAGCTGGTATAATTAAAAATAAAAAAAAATACTTTGAAAATGATAAATTAATAATTTAAATTGTGAATAGCGTCAATTAGGTCGATCAAGTGTTCATCCAACTCATACTTATGGTAAAAGGGTCGTGCTAGCAAAAAAATGACAAAAGTCATGGAGCTTTAAAAATAAGTGCTTCTGTAAGTTGTTTAAGTGTTTCAAAACACACACTAAGCACTAGAAACTCTCTTCACACACATGAAGAAACACTTGCCATTTATGTTATTTTTAACCAATAAGAGAACAACAACAATATAATGCATGTTAAACACTTGTTCAACCCCTCGTACCAAGTGTCCATCTCTCAAGAAATGCATAGTAAGAAGCCAACAAGCACAAGAAAGACCCTATCTTACTTATTATTGTAAATAAAAGAGAATCAATTCTTGGAAAGGTTTTACAATTTTTTTTTACCTATCATTGGTGAATTGGTTGACACTAGGGGCAGAAGAAATTGTGAGAGTGCCATTATGCTTTTAAAATTGGGGAAAATATGACAACATCATATAAATTTGGACACTAAAAATATTGAATTAATAAAATTATATTGAGAATTTTTAGCATGATTTGTATGGTGAGATTAATTGTAATATAAATAAAAATTTATTTTATTTTATAGACCTACCATTTTATTTTTATTGATATGATGTTAATATATAAATTTCGTGAAATAGAGTATCTCATAATTAGTTAATGAGTTATTATATAATTTTCATTATGAACAAATTTACTATGACTACTAAATTTGGGAAATGTAAATAATAATTTAAAAAAATCAGCTTGTATAATAAAAAACAAAAAAATATTTTGAAAATAATAAATTAATAATTGAAAATGTGAATAATGTCAACTAGGTTGTTCATCCAACTCATACTCATGATAAGAGGGTTGTACTTGCAAAAAATGGCAAGTCACCAATATAAGCACTAGAAGTTCTCTTCACACACATGAAGAAACATTTGTCACTTATGTTATTTTTTAACCAATAAGATAACAACAACAATATAGTGCATGTTGAACACTTGTGATGAGAACCACGGTTTGGGAATACGATAAATTTATTGCCCTAGAGCAGGCTAGTAGGAGAACGAATAGAGAACACGATAAAATCGTCGCCCCAACGCAGGCTGGCAAGAGATCGATTGGTTTTTTGACAAAGTTGCCAAAGAAAAATTATTATTCATCTGATTAAAAACGTAAAAAACGTTTGCAACAATATATAAAGAAAAATAGGACTGAAAATCTACCTAAAAGGACTAAATCAAATCTAGTCTAAAAGATATGCAAACATAACCGAAAAGTAAAGGACAGAAAGAAAATATTGAGATTCTTGTCAATCTTGTAAAGATTCTCACCAATCTTGAATAGTCTTGCCAATCTTGATTAATCTTGTAAAAAATGACAGTATATTTGATGATGACAAATCTGAGACAATTTCGCGAATAATCTTGCACGTATTCTTGAGTCCAAAACTCTCATTCGCATCAACTTGTCCAGCCTCTCATATCAAGTGTTCCTCTCTCAGGAAATGCACAGTAAGAAGACAACAAGCACAAGGGAGACCTTATCTTACTTAGCATACCTTTGTATACTAATAGGGAGTTTCTTTTCATGATGTGTCAAATCTCGGTCAGGATCTCCTGTTACATAATGATGTTACATCTCCTGTTACATCCTTTAAATTTGCGTCAAGTGTAAATTCTATAATATTTATAAATGTGATAATAACATCCTAACATAATCTTTTAACCTATTTAGGAAATTATATTTATTCAAGCAAAATTAATTAATACCTTCTAAAATATCAAATAATTCCTTCTAAAATATCATCACCAAATTTACGCTTGGGAAAAATCATTAGTTCTATTTGAATGGTATTTAATATATTTTTATATAATTTTAATTTATTATAATGTTTTATATATGTGTGTTATGCAAGAATTTTCTTGTAAAAAATTATAATATTTTTACAAAATATTACTCCTATTAGGTAAAATATTTATATTTTTACAAATTTAATAAAGTTTTATAATTTCTTACAATTATTAATTACATGTAAATAAAATATATATATTTATTTCTAGCAAAAATTTAATTCCTTCAAAATTTCATTCCAAAAAATCTTATAAACATATTTTATACTACCTCCGTCCCATAAAAGCGTGCACACTTACTTTATTATCGAGTTTTTGTGAGCGAATTGTTTATTAGTATTTCAATTGATAAAGTGATTTTTAAAGAGGGGTATTGTAGATCTACCTCTCATCTATTGCGTGCATCTTTAAAAATTATTTTATCATTTCAAATACTAATAAAAATTTTGTTCGCAAAAACACGTGAAAACAGTAAACGTGCACGTTTCTTTGGGACGGAGGGAGTAATTGATAATGCTTAATATATATAGATTAATCAATAATTAAATTTGTTAATTATTTAATTGGAGTACGTATATTATAATTTTAATATTTCATAAATTCAATTAAAAAGTGAAAATTTATTAGAAGAAAAAAAAATTGACGAAATTTCAATATTGAAAAACATTATAAAATTTTATAAGCAAACTCGATAATAAATACATATAAAATCTCTACGTATTAATATAAAATTTGTAAAGGTCCATATCTATAGATGAATCAATAATTAAATTTGTTAATTATTTATTATGAGTACGTATATTATAATCTTAATCTTTCATATAAATTTAAAATTTAATTAAAAAATGAATATTTATTAGAAGAAGAAAAATTGACAAAATTTCAATATTTAAAAATATTATAAAATTTTACAATCAAACTCGATAATAAATACATATAAAATCTCTACGTATTAATATAAAATTTGTATGTATTTATAATTAAATTTGGTGTAGTTAATATAAAATTTACATGTAATTAATAACGGTAAGAAATTATAAAACTTTATAAATTTTGTAAAAATATAAATATTTTACCTATAAGGAGTAAAAAATTTGTAAAAAAAATTATAATTTTTTACAAAAAAATTCATGCATAGCACACATATATAAAACATAATAATAAAATAAAATTATATAAAAATATATTAAACACCATTGAAATAGAACAAATGATTTTTTCCATTCTTTTTTAACCCTTTTTTTCACTAGCGTAAATTTGGTGATGATATTTTAGAAGGAATTATTTGATATTTTAGAAGGTATTAATTAATTTTGCTTGAATAAATATAATTTCCTAAATAGGTTAAAAGATTATGTTAGGATGTTATTATTACATTTGTAAATATTATAGGATGTACACACATGCCTTAAATCTAAAAAGATATATCACGAGGGAGATATATACATTTATATAACAGGAGATCCTGACCGGTCAAATCCATGTTAATTTAACTTATGTGTCATTCAATGATAAATTTGAGTACAAATGTCATTTTTTATTTGATTCTTTTTATAAAAGAATCATGTGTGTCTTGAAACTTAAAGTTTTTGTGTATAATTAATTTCTAATTATTTAAGTATTTAAAATATGTGTGAATGTTGTAAAATGTGTAATTCATATTTTTTACTTTATGTTTTATTTAACTATATACTATTATTCATTTATCTTTCTTTCGGTAATTTTTGTTTGACTTAATTTAAGATAAATAAAATATTCATTCTAAATTTATTTTATCTTAGTGTGAATTATATTCAATTATTAATATTTAATAAATAATTTTATTTTATAATTGCTCTTATGTATATCTTAACATATTTTATGTGATAAAAGTATTTTATATTATAATTCATTCACTTTTAATTTTTTTTCATTATTACATATTAATTAATTTATCAGTCTTTTCTTAGTCGGTTTATTTTGTTTTGATTTGTAAGTACCAATTTCATATTAAAATGGATAAATAATATTTAACACAATAATCTTATTCCAAGGTTTAAGAAAATTTACTAATATACACCTTAAATAATTATTAATTTATATTTAGTGTATTTTATGTACATATTTATATTTTTAATTATTAAATATAATATTTATTGAAAATATTGTAATTTTTAATTAGAAACCGCGTAACACGCGGGCACTAAACTAGTTGTAAATAAAAGAGAATCAATTCTTGAAAAGGTTACACGAAAATTGAGTCCTAACAATCCAACAAAAGGGTTTTCAAAACGGGTCTCAATAAGAAATATTTTGAATAGAGAATTTTTTTTACAAGAAATCAATTTTTTCAAGTTAAAATTGAGTCACTTGTAAATTAATTCAATCTCAAATACTCTTTTCCTTTAGTATGGTTTTTTGCGTAAGTTTACGGATCAAGATTTTAACGAAGCCTACATTCATCTTCATTCGCTCTTCAACTCACTTTATATTTTTTATTTTATGCTTTGTGTTTGTGTTTTGGTGAGATAAAAATTGTGAAATTGAATTTTCAGGTTTGATGCTCTTGGATCTTTTTGGTTACCGTTTTCGTTCACATGTGCGTATTTTGTACCAATATACATTTTTATGCGAATGTGCATTTTTTTGTTCGAATGTGCATCATTTTATTTTGAAAGTTCACTTTCGTTCTCGAAAATAATAAGCCCCAAAATTGGATGGGGCTGAAAAATAGACAAATGATAGATAATTTTTTGTAAAAAAATTTGATTTTTGAGTTTAGAATTTTGTAAGTTTAGTCATTTGAAATCTATTGAATTTATTGTAAAACTAATTATTTTTTTAATTATTGTGCAAATGTGCATTTTGTAATGCGAATGTATTTTTTCTTTTTTCTTTTTTGTGCGAGTGTGCATTTTGGTAAGACCCGAAAAAATACCCAAAATTGTAAGGTCCAACAAGGGAAAAAAAGTCAAATATGGGCACGAAATTGGGAACGGTCCGAAAATAGGGGAGCCCAAAAAATAGAAGGAATGTCTTGGAGAGAAAATGAGATTCAAAATCTTTGTGAGGGTGAAAAGAGGTTAGTGGGGGTATTTTTGTAAATTTACACCTCATTTTGTATCTCCTAGTAATAATAGTTTAAAAAGATTGTATCTCTTAGTAAACCACTCCCACTTTGCACCTCTAAGGACTCATCATATATTGTTATAACTGATGCGATAAAGATATAAAAAACGATAAATAAACCGAATAAATCGACACCGAAATTTTACGTGGTTCACTAACAATTTGTTAGCTACGTCCACGGGCAGAAGAGAGGGTCTCGTATATTATTCAGAACCGACAACAATATACAACTCAAATGGGAATATAAATAATAATCCCTAACTGATTGGGCCTAAGTTAATAAGCCCAAAAACCGAAACCAACTAGGCCTAAATTAATAAGCCCAAAACCGAAATCGACTGATGCACCAAACTGACTGGGCCTAAATTAATAAGCCCAAAACCGAAACCGACTTATGCACTTGTATCAAAGAGGTCTGGGCTTCTTAAATAACATTAGGAAGCCCTTCATCTTTTTCCACAATTAGATGTGGGACAGAATATGACTTCTTATAGAATTAGGAAGTCCTCCAACTTTTGATACAATTCGATGTGGTATAAAAAAAACTTCTTTATTTTACACAATTCCAACAAATCTCCACCTTGGTAAAATAACAGAAAACTTCATTTTCTTCACCTTGACTTGAATCCTCTCACAGATCAACAGATGTACCAGATGCACCATAAAAGTGCCAGACGTACAAGCAACTCCTCGTACACAGATTTGTTGGGGAATAAGTTGCATAGATCTATTCGGGATGAATATTTAAATACAAATTTAATTCTCATAATTATTACTAGCATGAATTAATCCTATATTAATTCAAATAATAATCCAACAACAAATCATGCATATAATTAAATCACGTAAATCCGCGAGATGCGAATTCTACGAGTTTCGTGAACGCACCTCTTGGGACAAGAATGGCTTTGTTTATTAGACACACCAAAAGAACTTCCCAAGTATTCCCTTAATCCTTGCTCGATTATCCGGTGGTAGGACACTTGCGTAACAATTAACAAAAAGGAAAATAAATTATGTTGCACCACCTTTGTGGATTTTGCTAATTTTTCCAAAGACATGGAATTGTACTTGGTAATGAAAGAATCATCCCTATTTATAGAGTGGAGGTGGTCGAATTTTTTAGGCAAAAACAATGTGGGAAAATCTTTTCTTGATCTCCAAGAAATCTTGAATATATCTCCTATATTATTTTTCCCATAATTATAATATTCCACAAAATCCCTCCTACTCTTTGTTATGGATTAATTTCAAAAAATTATAGGCAAGAATCCAAGATTTGGATCTTCTTGAATTTATGAGATATTATTGTATTTCAAGAAATACATATCTCCCAAAATATATGTTGGTCCCAAGAACGAAGTTTTACGTGTATGGGGGAATACACGTGTTCATGGATTTTAAAACTTTTTTTTCTCGAGAGGTCACTTGGGTCGATAATCCGAAGATTAGGTTTCGAGAAGACAGACGCTTCCGAGTCAAAGTCTCATCGAGACGGTGATCTTGAGTCGCTTTCGGATACCTCTCGATAATCCCAACCGAGTCCCGAGTGTCGAGAGATCCCGAGTTGCTTGGATCGATAACTAACTTCATCAATCCTCGTAAGAGAGTTCGGTTTGGTAACTATCCGTTTCTAAATACTCGATCTTTGAATGGTTGGCCCTTAGTTTATACTGCTTTTAAGCTTTGTTGAAAAACCTTCCTTTATGAAATAGTGATTAGGCTGTGATTCACTTATGTAACTTCAGTGGATTGATTCCAACTGAATATCAGTGAAAAGTATGCTTTCAAAAACAAGTCAATGCAACAGTTAAGTACAGATAAGGAAAGCAATAAAGAACACAACAATTATAGTGGTTCGGAGACTCAAGCTCCTACGCCCACTCCCCGACTCTTGAGAGAAATTCACTATCAACTTCGAGCTTTTCGACTACCTCGTAGTTTACTTACTCAACTCGGCCCTGAGTTTTCTGACTACTCCACGTAGTTTACTTACTTAACCCGACCTTGAGTTTTCTGACTACCTCCGTAGTTTACTTACTCAAAACACAACCAAGCTTTCAGACTACCCCTGTAGCTTACTAACTTCTCCCTCTAGAGTTTTCGACTACTCCGCCGTAGTTTACTAACTCTTTACAACTCTTCTCACCAACAAACACACTCCAACCACGTTCTCAAGGGTTTGGGGTTTTCGGTTGGTTTCAACCAGGATGAGATATCCTTTACAATGAAACACAATGCAAAAGGGTTAGGATATCTCGACTAAGCTTTGGATAAATCTTATCAAGCTAGGCTTAGTATAGTGAGCTCTCTTCAATATAGAAGCACTTGGGAAATTCTAGGTTTTTCGAAAGTGCTTTAACTTTTTGTAAGAATAAGTTTGAGCTCTTGAGTGCAGATAAATTTCCCGTAACCTTACAATGTAGAGGGTCACCAAGATTTATAGGCATACACCAAGGTAACTTTTGAAAACTATCCATTGGAGAGATAGCCGTGAGTTCCCTATTAAGGTGTGTGAGAAAAAATTTATATTTAGGGTTTGAAACTCCCTAACACGTTTTAGGCAATAAGCCTTTCACACGATCCGGTCTTCACTTTTTGCGATCTCCGGAACTTTTGTACATCGACATTTTTACAAATGACACATCGCATCATCAAGATGGTATAAACAATCGTCTTCCTCTTTTTGACTTTTTTTGTCTCCGGTTAAAAGGTAGACACCTTCAACGACTTTTTTGGTTACAAACTCGAGTTTTATATAACCTTAACAACACTTCCGACTTAGTTCCTTTTATGCGATTTGAATGTCTTGGCAATATCTAACTTTCTAAGGAATCGTGTTTTTCTCAAGATTGCATCCTTCAGATAGATATATTCAATTGCCTCGGAACATTCAAAAGTTCATATCGAAAGCATTCAAGACATTTCCGATTCTTCAAGAATTATTGTGCCTTCAAGATTCTTGATCTTCTATCTTGATCTTGATCTTGTGTCTTGAGTCTTCGAGTCTTTGAGTCCGAGTCTTCGAAGTCTTCCGATCTACTAACCGAATATCGAATCTCGGTGGAGTATTGGGCCAAGATATCATCGAAGTCTTGATATCTTCGTAACCTATCCCGAACTATATATCCGACTATACATTTTGCAGATAACATCCTGAATACTCTAAAACTGAATCCTGACTCAACTATCAAGATCATTCTGATCATGTCATACTCAGGGGTTTTGGGATCTTAATCAAAATCATATATATTAAATTCATCTCCCAACAATATCTTTTCAAGAAAACCAAGAAAATCTCTCTTTCCCTTAATTATCAAAATTTTCAAAAATTTCCCTATGGATAACCAAGTGGGAGATTTCTTGAATTTAATGAGATAATCTTGTATTCCAAGAATTCATATCTTCATTCCATAACAAAATTCAAAGAAAAATCTTTCTCCCCTTTATATCCATAAATTTCGAAAAACATGGAAAAAATAAGGCAACAATATTTATTTTATTTTAAACACCTTTCAGTTATTGGACTTTATGTTGGGCTACTTAGGGGGCCTTTAGGAGAATTAAGATTGGACCTTCCAATGGATCTTGAATTATCAATATTGAGCCACAATATTATTCAAGCCCATAAATATTAATTAATCCCACTACATAATTAATATTGCACTATCCATCTTAACCCATAGTACAGTCAATATGACTCCCTGTTATTATTTCCCGTGTTTAAGATTATCTAGCCCATTAATTAGTTCAAACCACTGAAATAGCTTTCCGTTAATTAATATCTTTTGTCATTGGTCAAGGAACGGTTCAACATTATTACTCATACCGGAAACTAGTTCCACTTGTAAGATTTGGTATGATAAAACTTATGAACCTCCCAAGGGGGCAAATCGAACAAGCGTACTTGCACACTATTCTCCGTATTAAATCTTAGCAATCACATGTGACCAATAATATTGCCCAAGATAAAAAGTATTGAATCTCGTTGATTCTCTACCCATGATAAGTCAAAGCAATAGTTACCAATCACACGTGATCCTATTTAAGGAACGAAGATTAAGAAATAACGAACCACTGAGGTCTAATTCTTCCTTGTTCAGTTCTGAAGAATTTGTCCTCCTGTAGGTCCTATTCAGTGCATCAGTCATGCACTAGTGTAATCTCTTGGTCAAGACAAGCCAATCTGAGCCTTACACTTCAACCTTTCATGATGGATTGTTCATTTCCATCTAGGTCGTGAATGGTGTACTTTTAGTTACAAGGGATTGTTAATTTAATCTTCTGTGATCTGGTACCACTAAATTAACTTCAATGTAACATATACAATTTATTGAACAGTTATGCAGTAAATATATGTAACATTCAATGATATTTAAAGCATCAGTGATAAACAATTTATTTCAGTAAATAAGTCAGAAATTCAGTTTTGATTATACAAAGTAAAAGCATATTTTTCAGTATAATCCCAACAAGATTTGCCCCCAAGACAGGGCAACTAACAGCTTGTAATATTTAACAAGTTCAAACAGTGTTGGAACTTGTTATTTGAAACCGGCTTGGTGAACATGTCAGTTAGGTTATCAGTTGTCCCAACTTTCTTCACTTTAACCCTCTTCTCACTTCTCAGAAAATGATACCTGACATCAATATGTTTCGTTCTCTCATGATGAACTTGATCCTTGGCTAAACATATTGACTCAGATCGCACGTAGAACAATTGATAATCATGATGTAGACCAAGATCACTAACGGCCCTTTCAACCAGATTTCCTCTTTTGGTCGCTTCAATCAAGGGCATATGTATGCCTCAGAGTAGACAAAGTAATCAGAGGTCGCAAAGTTGCCTTCCAACTTACAAATGTAACCACCAAGAGTAAAAGCATAACCAACCATAGACCTTCTCATGTCAACATCTCCCCGTGATAATCGTAATCACAAGAGTTCTAAACTAAACAACCAGATTACCTCCATAAATGAGACCGACATCGATGTACCTCTAAGGTAATCGAAATATCCTCTTCACAAACCGCCAATGTTCCTTTCTGTGTTGAGCCATAAACCGCCGACGACACTAATAAAGATGTGCAAGATGGGTCTAAGACATACCATAAGATACATCAAACTCCCCCATCGTGACTAAAGATAGGGAATCCGAGACATGTACTCATTCTCCTCAGCAAATTTAGGGGCGAAAGCAATAGACAAATGAATATTTGCAGCACTTGAAGTATCAATAGGTTTAGTTGTATACATATCAAACCTTGATAATATCTTCTGAATATAATCTTTTTGTGAAAGAAAAAGTTTCTTCTGCCTTCTATCCCTATGAATCTTCATTCCCAAAATTTTCGGGCAAAGACCCAAATTCTTCATCTCAAACTCAAAGATCGAGAAGACCTTTTAACCAATATCCGACTTGTTCTTTGCAAAACTATCAAAGATATCATCAACATATAAGACTAAGTAGATAAATGAATCATCTTCCAGCTTGTTGTGATACACACAACTATCATACGGACTCCTGTTGTAGCCAAGATGTGTCATATAACCATCAAATCTCTTGTACCTACCGCTTGGAGACCTTTTAAGCCATATAAGGATTTCTTCAACTTGAAAACGCATTTTCTTTCTCGAACTTGGAAACCATCGGATGGGTCATGTATATCTCTTTATCCAACTCTTCGTGTAGAAAAACCGTCTTCACATCGAGTTGTTCAAATTCTAGTCTTGATGTGCCGCCATTTGAAGTAACACTCTAATAGAAGTATGTTCGACCACGTGAGAAAAATCTCATCATAGTCTACTCCCTCTTTCGATGGAACCCTAAAGAACGAGTCTTGCCTTTATACCCGATACCCTCCAGTGATATTCCTTCCTTCTTCTTGAAGACCCACTTCAGATGTAATTATCTTTCTTTCCCGGAGGCTTTCGACTAACTCCCAAGTCATATTCTTGTGAAGTGACTCCATCTCATCTCCCATGGCAAAAGAAGCCATTGGGTAGACTCGCGACATGTAACAACTTTTTGTAGGTGGATGACTCATGAGAATCCACCTCTTCAAAGAACTCCCGCAATGCATAACCCACCATATCCTCAAACCTATATCGCCTTGGAGCCTCAACCCCAATCCTTCTAGCTCGATCAAGAGCTATATTGTATGGTCTTGTCTCAGATGGTTGAGATTCTGGTGGTGATGCATCTTTCAGCTCAGTGTCAGAATGTGAGTGTTGTTCTCCATCTTCCTTTTGTGACTCACTCTGCTCCACCTGTTTGTCAACACTATTGTTTTCTGATACAACGATAGACTTCACAGTGGGGTTAAACATAGAATTCTCATCAAAAATAATATTTCTGCTAAGTATGACTTTGCTTCCTGATGGAGACCAGATTCTATACCCCTTAACACCATTTCCATAGCCCACAAAAACTCATTTCTTCGCCCTCATTTACATGATAATAAACAGTACATCCAAAAGCTCTCAAATTAGAGTAATCTGCAGACTTACCAGACCACACCTCGTAAGGTGTTTTGAGGTTGATACCTGTGTGAGGTGCACGATTTATCAGGTAACATGCAGTGCTGATCGCTTTTGCCCAAAATCTTCGGGTTAATCCAGCATTAGAGAGCATGCATCGAGCTCTCTCCAGAAGTGTCTGATTCATGCGTTCTGCTACTCCATTCTGTTGTGGTGTATCTCGTATTGTATGATGTCTTGCGATCCCTTCATTCTTGCAGAACTCGTCGAAATCAGAAGAACATAATTCCAGACCATTATCAGTTCGCAACCTTTTGATTTTCTTCCCTATTTGATTTTCCACAAACATCTTTCATTGTTTGAAACTCTTGAAAGCTTCACTTTTATGCTTCATCATAATTATTCAAGTCATTCTTGAGTAGTCATCAATCATAGACACGAAGTATCTATTGCCTCCTAAAGATTCAACACGAGAAGGACCCCAACAATTAGAATGGATATAATCAAGTGTGTCTTTTATTCTATGAATTGCCTTAGGAAACTTGTTGCGATGAAGCTTCCCAAAAACACAGTGCTCACAGAAACCAAGACCAGTGACCTTGTGGCCACCAAGAAAATCATCTTTCGACAGAATTTGCATCCCTCATTCACTCATGTGGCCAAGTCTCATGTGCCATAACTTAGTCAAGTCGTCTTTGTGAACTTCCAATAATGCAACAACAGCAGAGTCAGATAGCGTTGAACCTTGCAAAAAGTACAAAGTTCCTCGTTTCACACCTTTCATAACCACATTAGAACCCTTGTAGACATACAAAACTCCACTTTCACCTCTGAAACTGAAACCCTTACTGTCTAGGTCATTTGTGGAACATGCCTAACATCGTTCAATGTGTAAAATTTACCATCATGTGTCCGTAATTGAATTGAGTCTATTCCAACCGCCTTGCAAACTGAACTGTTGGCCATAGAAATATTGCCTCCATCCACTTGCTCGTAAGTTGTAAACCACTCTCTATGCGAACATATATGATAAGATGCCCCGGAATCAAGAACCCACACATCAGTGTGATGTGTTTGTCCATTAGCAACTAGGACTACATCCTCCTCGGAGTTGGTGTCATCTCCTTCAGCAACAGCAGCAGTACCTGCTTTGTCTTCCTGCTTCTTCTTCTTCTTCGGACAGTCATTTTTCCAATGATCTGACTCTTTGCAGTAGTTACAGATATCGTCTGGTTTAGGACCCTTAGACCCAAGCTTCTTGAATTTCTTCTTTCTCGATTTTCCAGGTCCCTTGTTCCCACTAGCTACTAGTCCAGCGGCCTGATTATCTGAACTTCCACCACTCGCCTTATGTCGCAACTCTCTAGTATGCAGAGATGATCTGACCTCTTCCAAGGACACAATGTATTTCCTAATAATGAAAGACTGCACAAAATTCTCATACGACAAAGGTAGAGAAACCAAAAGAATTAAAACAACATCCTCATCGTCAACTTTAACATCAATATTACGCAATTCTAATATAATTGTATTCAATTGTTCCAGATGTTCACGAAGTGACTGACCTTCACGCATATGCAAACTGAACAGACGTTGTTTCAACAACAACTTATTGGTTAGCGACTTCGTCATATACAGACTCTCCAACTTCAACCATAGACCAGTCACAGTTGTTGGGGTTATACGTGAAAGTATGCTTTTACTTTGTATAACCTATGTATTAAACACTTATTTGCTAAAATAAATTGTTTATCACTGTTGCTTTAAATATGATTGAATGTTATATATATTTATTGCAAACCGTTCGTAGCAAGTGTTACATTGTAGTTAAGTGGTGATACCAGATCACAGAAGATCACGTTAACAGTTCCTTGTATACGAGTGCGTGTTTCACAACTTAGATAGATCCGAACAATCTATTGGTAGAAGTTGATGTGTAAGGCTCAGATTGGCTTGTCTTGACCAAGAGATTACACTAGTGCATTCGATGCGCTAAAGCGGACCTACAGAGAGGATAAACTCATTCGCACTGACTTAAGGGATGAAGAGTTAGACCTCAGTGGTTGTTGGTTTCTTAATCTCTGTCACTTAATAAGGACTGTGTGTGATTAGTAGTTATTGCTTTGACTTATAAATGGAAAGAGAATCATTGCGACTTCGATACCTTATATCTTGGGCAATAATATTAATTGCACGACAGTTGCTAAATTAATACAGAGAATCGTGTGCTTGCAAAAGTCTTGCTTGATTGGTCCCCTTGGTGGGCCCGGAACCTTTATCATACCAAATCTTGCAAGTGGAATTAATTTTCCGGTATGGATAATAAAGCTGGGATGTCCTTACTCCAAGGATAAAGATATTAATTAATATAAAGCTTTTCAGTGGCTTAATTAATTAATGGACTAAATAATCTTAAACACGGGAAATAATAACCGGGAACCATATTACCGTAATATGGGTTAAGATTGGATAATGCAATATTAATTATATAGTGGTATTAATTAATATTAATGGGCTGAATTATATTGTGGCTCAATATTGGAATTCAGAAGTCCATTGGAAGGTCCATCTTAATTCTCCTAAAGGCCCCTCAAGTAGCCCAAATTATAGTCCAATAAATAAAAGGTGTTTAAAATAAAATAAATTTATTGTTGCAATATTTTCTATTATTTTCGAAAATATTAAAGAAAAGAGGGAGAAGGATTTTCTTGAAAAGATTTTATGGAAAGGAGATAATGTATTCTTGGAATACAAGATTATCCCATAAATTCAAGAAAACTCCCACTTGACTTCTTTAATTGATAATTTTCGAAAATCTTGAATAAGAAAGGGAAGAAAAGATTTTCTTGATTTTCTTGGAAAGATTTTATGGAAGATATGTATTCTTGGAATACAAGAATATCTCATAAATTCAAGAAAGATCCAATCTTGAAATTTTCGAAATATTAGGCAAATAAAGGGTGTGAGATTTTTGTGGAAAAATACACATGGAAAGAAGAATATATTGGATATATTCAAGATTTCCTGGAGATCAAGAAGAGATATTTCCTAGCCCTAATTATGCATGAAATTTTCGAAACCCCTCTACTTATAAATAGGGGATGAATTTTTCATTCCCAACTCCATGTGTTGGAAATATTATAAATCCACAAAGGTGGTGCAACAATATTTTTATTTTCCTTATTTTATAAATCGTTCATTGGAGGACCTTCCACCGAGGTTATTGGACGAGGACTTGGGAATACTTGAGAAGAACTTTTGGTGGGTATCCAGATACTTGATCCTGTCTGTCTCAGATCGTCTCTCCAACGGGTACATTTACGTAAACTCCTAGAGATTCCGCATGCTAGAATCTTTTACGTGAAATCTTATTTGCATGTTGTTGTTGGTTAATTATTATTTGAATTCACTTAGGTAAATTCATGCTAGTAATAATTGTTAATTTAAATTTGTGTTTATGAGGTCATCCCGATAGATCCTGGCATATGTTATCCCAACAACAGTTTCCTCCTCTGCGACTTCGATAATGATGTCATCTGCGAGACACAACATGATTGATGAGTGTGCCTTCTTCTCCAGAGTGGCCATCTCAGCTTTTTCCAAATCCACCGTCTTTTTCATCAACGGTGCTCACAATCCTTGTTGTTTCAACAAGGCACGCATCTTGATCTGCCATAAACTGAAATTGTTCTTCCCCGTAAACTTGTCAATTTTCACGTTTATCACACCCATCATCTTTCTCGCCAAACTGCGGAAACCCCCAACAAGGCTCTAGATACCAGTTTGTTATAACTGATGCGAGAAATATATAAAAAAACGATAAATAAACCGATACCGAAATTTTACGTGGTTCACTAACAATTTGTTAGCTACGTCCACAGGCAGAAGAGAGGATCTCGTATATTATTCAGAACCGACAACAATATACAACTCAAATGGGAATATAAATAATAATCCCTAACTGATTGGGCCTAAGTTAATAAGCCCAAAAATCGAAACCGACTAGGCCTAAATTAATAAGCCCAAAATCAAAATCGACTGATGCACCAAACTGACTGGGCCTAAATTAATAAGCTCAAGACTGAAACCGACTGATGCACTTGTATCAAAGAGGTCTGGGCTTGTTAAATAACATTAGGAAGCCCTTCATCTTTTTCCACAATCCAATATGGGACAGAATATGACTTCTTATAGGATTAGGAAGTCCTCTAACTTTTGATGCAATCCGATGTGGGATAAAACAAAACTTCTTTATTTTACACAATTCCAACATATATTTATATGTAATCCCTTCGTCTCATATTCATACTTTCCTTTATTGTTTGTCCTACAATTAACTTACACCCCAAATGTAGAATTAATACCTTACATAAACTCAACCCTCCCAATATAAACAATATGAACATATCTCATGTGTATTCAGGTGCACCGTACACTCGAATGCATACAAGAATTAATCAAATAATATTACACAAAATGTCATTACATTTGATTCTCACATACACAATTCAACTAATTTATTTACTTTATACTCAAAAATGTACAAAATCACCCATCAAAACCCCACTTATTAATTCATTTTTCGTAATAAGTGTGTCAAACAAAGTATGAAATCAAATTTAGAACGAAGACACGTATATTATTTCATAAAATTATTTAAAAAAAAGAAACATAACGAATCTATCTTGTCCAAGCCCCGAGTCGTAAGAGTGATAAATAGAGACCCATAAGATTAATACACACATAAATTTTAATCAAATTATTATTACATTCAAAATTCAATTAAAGAATCTCTAAATGTCTCCCCCTCAATTTTCTTTCTTTTGGTTCTCTTCTCTCTACCTTCTTCCGATTATGCTGCCACCACCATGTTAGCCATCCGTCGCCAACCACCAATAATTTTGACATCCACCGACGTATTTGAAATTTATGAGCGTTCGACCATCAATAATGATTTTTTTAGCACGTTTCGATGTGTAGAAAATTTCAATAGATGTGAACAAATACTGCAAAAATGAGACCCAAGTCCATTTAGAAGCAAAAAATGGTTGTTTGTTATTAAAACAAGTGAGGTGCCTTTTTAACCTTATTTTTAGCACAAAATAATTTTATAAAAACTTAATGCTTATTGAACAAGGGTAGGGTTGGGGCAGCCGTAAATAGGGGTAGAGTGGCCGCGGATTCTTCAAGGTAAGGTAGGGGTAAAAATTAGGGAGGATAATACAGTCCTTTCATGTGTGATTTTTTAAAAAATGTTTGGTTGATGTATTTACATGTGGTTGTTGGTCAATTTCCTTGCTGGAAGTTGGAATGGGCCATGTATCGTTATGGGCTGCAGTCCATAGAATATTTTTCCTTTCAACTTAATAAAAAAATAAATAGCAGTTATACTGAAAACAGAGAAAAACTTTGTTGTTGCACAAACAAAATTCTTTGTTTATTGGGTAAAAACGTATATCCTGCGATTGACAGTGCCCCCTATCATTGTTTCTATAAAATTCGTCCAGTTTTATTTATATAAACTAGTAATTCTTGCTTTAAATATCAAGTATGTAAACCTTCACAACTCCAATAGAAAGTAGAAACCATTGGGACTTATCCAAAAAATTAAAAAGGAAGACGAAAACTTGTACCAACAAAACCATCATCATAAGGGATTCATCTCGACGAAAATATAAATATGGAAGTTGGAGTTGTCTATTGATGAAATTCTACAAAAAACTTGGGAGCAAAACCACAGAAAACTGGGCACTTATGACTCAATCTATCCAATATTGGAGGCCTTGTTCAGGATAACACCTTCATATTTCACCTGGAACCACTTCATGGCATCATCCTTGGTGACTCTGTGCTGAATTCCAACACGGGACTTGCACCTACGACGACGGCCAACACGGTAACCAGGGCGCTCCAAGACGACGTAGAAATCCATACCGTAAATACCAGTAGAAGGGTCGTACCTACAAAGATTATCAAAATAACATGTTACAGAAATACTGATTTCACAATGCATTATAGTTTAATCTTAAAACAAAATAATGTTACAGAGAGCACATAAACGGGTTTTGGCCCAAAAAAGCACGCAAAAACCTAGGAAGCTTAAGAGCAACTTTTGCTTTTAAGTAAATTGGCTAACTTGCCAGACCAAATCACACAACCAATAATTCATATTGTATGCAAGCAATCTCTATATAGATTTCAACATAAGAATTTGGGAGAAATCAATTGAATCAAGGGTTGGAGATATGCTTACTTAATTCCAAGATCAATGTGTTCCTGGATACCAAATCCAAAACATCCAGTCTCACTGAAGTTTCGCCTCAACAGTTCGTATTCCTTTACCTTCAAGCCACTCTCGAGAAGCTGCATTGCCTTGTCACCTCTGACAGTGACATAGCAAGCAATTTTCTCATTACGCCTGATCCCAAAGGACCGCACAGTGTATCTAGCTGAAAACACAAGACAAAACAAAAATTACTTAACATATACATTTATTTACAATATTACTATTAAATTAATGAGATGAGAGAAACTTCTTTTACAGGAAACTCCCAAATTTTGAATACAAGTGGAACTAAATTTCTTGAATCAACATAAGTTGTACTGTATAGAGAGTGATGAAAAAGGCAAAATGGGATAACCTAATTATTGTAAAACAACCTTGACTGGTGTTTATGCATTACCGAATTACACATTACTCTGGCTTCAATAACTGAAAAGTGTGATAGGTTTTCTATCAGGCAAAATCTTTACTTTATCAATTAGCTCTGTTCAGAACATAACAAAATAAATTCACATTTTTCCCGAACTACTAATAATCCGAATCAAACCTTTAACTCCTGATAAAAAATCTGCCAGAAACCCCCCAAGAAAACCATACATGCCCCAAGAGTTTTCAAACGATTAGCATCTAAAGAAGTTAAGAGTCAAACAGACAAAATCCCACTACATGTACTAAAACCAATGTAAAGTCCAAATAATTATGAATAAATATAACAGCAACATGTTGCAAAGTGATTCTCTCTCTGCTTCTTACAAATTTGTTAACTAGCGTTTCCATATAAATATCTACAACTGCAATGTATATTCTCCACTACCGGACATTAGCATATTAACTACCGATAATGATAGATCATGCGTCAACAGGGGAAAAAAATCTGAAAAAGTTGAACAGATTTACCCTTGGAGAAAACAGGTGTCTGTCCACTGAGTTGCTCCAAAACCTATAGAAATCGAAAACGTCAGAAATTCAGAAAATCAATCTCGTGATAACAATCCAGGGGGGAGCAAGAGTACAATGATGAGGATGCGTCGTACCTTGGAAGCTCTGGTAAGACGATCTCCACTTTCTCCAACAGAGATGTTGAGAACGAGCTTCTGCACCTTGATCTCCCTCATTGGATTCGACAATTTCTTTTCTGAAGCCTGAAATTTTTGCAAAGAAGAGCAAAATTAGGCAAATCAATTGATTTTCTAGCAAAAATTACACATACACTAGAATAATTGTTAGTGGAAATTCAAAGAGCGGCGCAGACCATGGCGTCACGGTGGTTGGCGGCGGAGCAGCAGCGGCAGGAGAGCTTGTGAAGAAATTGCTGCAAACCCTAAATATGAGATGGAGTGAGAGAGAACTAGGGTTTTATTGCGCGTTGTTTTGGGCTGGAATGACTATTGTACCCCTGAAGTCTTTTTTTGTTTAGCTTTTTATTTATAATTATTTTCAATGTCATTCTAATACTCCCTCCTCCGTCCCATTTTTTATTATCAGGTTACTATAGATACGGAGGTTAATAAAAAGTAGGATATAATAATATTAAAAGTATGTCTAGTGTGAAAATTTTCATATATGAAAATATATAAAATTGTCATAAATCAATTATCTACATCCTAAACACTAAATAATTAATCCTAAATTATGACTTATTCTGCCGAATTGAGCGAAGTGAATCAAACTGGAAAGTGAAGTATGAACCACTCAATTTTGTCTTACCTTCACCAATTACAGAATTTGGTTGTAAATTAAAGTTTTTTCATGTATGAAATTTTTCATATTATAATTTGTCTAATATTAAATGGTGTAAAGTGAGTAAAGTTGGTTTGGTGGAGGGTAATAATATTATTAAATGATGTAAAGTGAGTTTGGTGGAGATAAATAGTATTGAAAGTTGTTTTATTTCCTTTTTATGAAATGACCAAATAAAATTAGGACGACTATTTACGAAAAGTGGAAATCAAAATTAGGATAGATGGAGTAATAGATTTTTCCATTCAAGATGAACTACAAAAATATATAAAAACCAACAATATATTTTCCATAAATAAGTAAATATAGTATTTTATGCTTGGGGTTTTGCAAAAAAGTGAAATGAGAATTATAAAACGTGAAGCCCATTGGGCCCAAACATTGAGTCATTTCATTTGGGCCAACCTTTTCAGATATAGCCATAATGCCTAGACTAAATATCCCCTTCACTTTTCCTAGAAAAAATAATTACTATCATTAGTTTGATCAATCTTGATTCAAAACAATGTCAAAAAGTGGGACATAATGTATTACTAATGAAATTTATTATCTTAGAACCTTGTTCTTGGACTTCATTGGATTGGATGAGCATTACATGTGACATGTGAAATTAAAGCTGGTATCTGAAAAATCGACAAATTAAATTGCTTATGAATGTTTACGTAATGATAATGAAAATGAAAAAAGACATCAATATTGTATTTGTTTTAAAAGTTGCGGATAAATTAAATTATCTAACTAAACACGTCATAACTTCTCCATGTCAATTAAAAAATATAGTATCCAATATAAATATAATTGTCGTGTTTTAGTTTTGCGTTTTTTATTGGGCTTGCATTTTATTTAATTGTCAGGTATTACTTCGGCCCAACTGCGGGAATTAAATAATTAGCGTGGCCCAAGATGAAGTGGCCCAATCTGAGAAATATTCATGTCGTTGGATAACTACATGGAATCGATGGTTGAGAAGGAGCATGGGGGTACTTCTGACACAATCCATTACGATGGTGCGTGAGATATAGCAGGGAATAATCAGAGGGAGTGGGTGTGAGTTGTATGAGGTATTCCTCTTGCTTTCATGCTTCGTTTATTTCCGTACCATAATTCGCCATTAACGTTCTGCAATTTCCTTCGCATAATTGATGGATTTCCTGTTGAATCGAGCGAATCAGAGAGTGAATGTTGTTAGTTCATATATGTGAGTGAATCAGTACTTATACCCTAATTGATCGAGTGAACCCATATTAACTATCTCCTTCTTTAGGTGGTCGGAGTAATCGCGGAATCTCAATGCAGCGTAAGCCGAGTTCGTATACTTTATTTTCGTTCGTTAGTTCGTGGTGTTAATCAAGTCTCCCCTGTTATTTGTCTTTTAGATTCCATTCCAGAACTAGTACTTTAATTACTTATAAGTGATATTGTTGAACCTTGTGGGTAATACCGTTGAGCATTGCTAGTATTACTCTGTTTGTTGGTTATATTAAGTGCGGGACATCACAAGTTGTATCTAGAGTCAATCCGTTGCCCACTCTAGTGCAATGGCGGAAGGCACACGCATGCAAAATTTATTTGAGATAATTAAAAAGCATGATGAAGTATTTGTAGAAAATGATGAACGAATGAAGGTTGTAGAGCAGAAAATTGTGAAACTCGAGGATTTGATAATCGGAGTGGGTCAGAGTGTTAAAAGCATCAGTGATAACATGGATTATTTGATGAAAAAGGCCACAGAGACGGGCCAGGGTTCTGCGGATGCAAGCTATGAAGACAAGAAAACGGGAAAGGAAAGAGAAGGCTTCTATATTCCTCCTCCTTTTAGAAACCAACATCAGAATCAAGGTCCAGCTAATCTTCAAGCTAATAATCACACTGTTAGACTTAAATTCCCTGAGTTCAATGGGGAGAACCCATTAAGTTGGATTAGGAAAGCTAATAGGTTTTTTCAGATTATGCCAATGGGAGAAGTTGCTAAGGTTTATCACTCTGGTTATTATATGATTGAAGTTGTTGATTGGTACATGGAGTATGTTGAAGCAAAATAAGGAATTGAATGGAATGAATTATGTGAAATGATCATGCATATGTTTGTTAGGCCGGGGAAGGAAGATGTGGTGATAGAATTCACAAAACTACACCAATCCAGTGATGTGGAATCTTATCAAGAGAAATTTGATGAGCTTAAAGCTCTTGTCAAGGTGAAGAACCCAAATCTAAGTGAAGAGTTTTTGGTCTCTTGTTTTCTCAGAGGCTTAAAAGATGAATTGAGAATTTTTGTGCAACTTTTTAAGCCTACTGAATTGACTCAAGCCATTAACACAGCAAAGATGCTTGAGTCAACCTTGGATATATGGGGCAAGAAGAACAAATTTAACACCACCAAACCATCCTTCAATAGTTTTGGGAGGCAAAGCAATGGTCAGAATCAGCAGAAGAAAGATGAGAAGTTTAAGAAGGAAGAGAAAAAAGAAGGAGTTGATTATGGTATTCCCTATAAGAAGATAATTGATGCTCAGTACCAGAAGAGAAGGGCATTAGGGTTGTGTTTCCACTGTGATGAGAAATACTCATATGATCATGTTTGTAAAAACAAGCAATTCAATCTCATTGTAGTATAGGGTGGAGAAGATGAGCTTGATGTAGAAGATGACCATGAGGAAAGGGAGGATACTGAAGAGATCCAGGAAGGAATATCTGTCAATGCACTCATGGGAAGCAAATCTAAAACCACTCTTAAGGTCATTGGCAAGGTAGGTAAGAAAAAGCTAAATGTCTTAATTGATAGTGGCAGTACTAGCAGTTTCATAGATGTTAACACTGCTCAAGAACTGAATTGTGTAATGAAAGAAGTTGTCCCATGGGTAATCACTGTAGCAGATGGGGGAAAAATAACTAACAGGTTCAGCTGTGCCAATTTCAAGTGGCAGATGCAAGGGGAATTATTCACTTCTGATTTAAGAGTGTTGAATTTAGGGGGTTGTGATGTCATCTTGGGAGCTGATTGGATGTGGGAACATAGCCCTATCACTTTTGATCTTAAGACTAATAAGATCAAATTGATTCAGGGAGGGAAAGAAGTAATTCTCGAAGGAGATGCCACACCACAAGAAGTCAAGATGATTACTGCTAAAGGACTGGACAGGTTCTTACATAAGTCTTGCCATGGAATTTTGGTCCAATTATTTACTACTAATGCTGAAATTTCACAACAAGAGGGAATAGATGTACTGATTCTGCCAATACTTGAAAAGTTTGGTGGGATTTTTGTGGAACCTAAGGGGCTACCACCAAAGAAGAATATTGAACATGAAATCAAGTTGAAACCAGGTACTCAACCTATCTTTCAGAGAGCTTACAGATACTCACACTCATTGAAAAATGAGATTGAGAAGATGGTGAAAGAAATGCTCTCACAAGATGTTATACAGGTAAGCTCTAGTCCTTTTGCTAGTCCTTCAATACTAGTCAAGAAAAAGGATTTGTCATGGAGGTTTTGTGTTGACTATAGGAAGCTCAATGATCAAACCATAAAAAATAAATATCATATGCCAGTGATTGAGGACCTATTGACAGAACTACATGGGTCTAGAGTCTTTTCTAAGATTGATCATTGATAGGGATATTTTCAAATTTTATTGAAGGAAGAAGATAGGCAAAAATTTGCATTTATTACTCATTGTGGATTGTTTGAGTTCAAAGTTATGCCTTTTGGACTCACCAATGCCCCTGCCACCTTCCAAAATATGATGAATGATGTGTTTGCTGGAGTAATCAGGAAGTATGTATTGGTCTTTTTTGATGATATTCTAATCTACAGCCCTACTATGGAAGCTCATGTTGTTGGGATAACATATGCCAGGATCTATCGGGATGACCTCATAAACACAAATTTAAATTAACAATTATTACTGGCATGAATTTACCTAAGTGAATTCAAATAATAATTAACCAACAACAACATGCAAATAAGATTTCACGTAAAAGATCCTAGCATGCGGAATCTCTAAGAGTTTACATAAACGTACCCGTTGAAGAGACGATCTGAGACAGACAGGATCAAGTATCTAGATACCCACCAAAAGTCCTTCTCAAGTATTCCCAAGTCCTCGTCCAATAAACCCGGTGGAAGGTCCTCCAATGAACGATTTATAAAACAAGAAAAATAAAAATATTGTTGCACCACCTTTGTGGATTTCTAATATTTCCAACACATGGAACACTAGTTGGGAATGAAAAATTCATCCCCTATTTATAAGTAGAGGGGTTTCGAAAATTTCATGCATAATTAGGGCTAGGAAAGATCTCTTCTTGATCTCCAAGAAATCTTGAATATATCCAATATATTCTTCTTTCCATGTGTATTTTTCCACAAAAATCTCACACCCTTTATTTGCCTAATATTTCGAAAATTTCAAGAAAAGAATTTCAAGATTGGATTTTTCTTGAATTTATGAGATATTCTTGTATTCCAAGAATACATATCTTCCATAAAATCTTTCCAAGAAAATCAAGAAAATCTTTTCTTCCCTTTCTTATTCAAGATTTTCGAAAATTATCAATTAAAGAAGCCAAGTGGGAGTTTTCTTGAATTTATGGGATAATCTTGTATTCCAATAATACATTATCTCCTTTCCATAAAATCTTTTCAAGAAAATCCTTCTCCCTCTTTTCTTTAATATTTTCGAAAATAATAGAAAATATTGAAACAATAAATTTATTTTAATTTAAACACCTTTTATTTATTGGACTATAATTTGGACTACTTGAGGGGCCTTTAGGAGAATTAAGATGGACCTTCCAATGGACTTCTGAATTCCAATATTGAGCCACAATATAATTCAGTCCATTAATATTAATCAATACCACTATATAATTAATATTGCATTATCCAATCTTAACCCATATTACGGTAATATGAATCCTCGTTATTATTTCTCGTGTTTAAAATTATTTAGTCCATTAATTAATTAAGCCACTGAAAAGTTTTATATTAATTAATATCTTTATCCTTGGAGTAAGGACAACCCAACTTTATTATCCATACCGAAAAATTAATTTCCACTAGCAAGATTTGGTATGATAAAGGTTCCGGACCCACCAAGGAGACCAATCAAGCAAGACTTTTGCAAGCACACGATTCAGATATATTAATTAACCGTCGTTGTGAAATGCAATTAATATTATTGCCCAAGATATAGGTATCAAGTCGCAATGATTCTTCCCATTTATAAGTCAAAGCAATAACTACTAATCACACAAAGTTCTTATTAAGTTGATGAGATTAAGAAATCAACAACCACTGAGGTCTAACTCTTCATCCATTAAGTTAGTGTGAATGAGTTTATCCTCTCTGTAGGTCCGCTTCAGCGCATCGAATGCACTAGTGTAATCTTCGTCAAGACAAGTCAATACGAGCCTTACACATCAACTTCTACCAATAGATTTTGCGGATCTATCTAAGTTGTGAAACACGATTCAGATACAAGGAACCGTTAACGTGATCTTCGTGATCCGTATCACCACGTTAACTACAATGTAACGCTTTCTTTAACGGTTTGCAATAAATATATATAACATTCAATCATATTTAAAGAACAAGTGATAAACAATTTATTTCAAAGAAATAAGTGTTTAATACATAGATTATACAAAGTAAAAGCATACTTTCACGATAACCCCAACAATCTCCCACTTATACTCAAAAGTCCGCTTTTAAGTATACCACAACATATACGATGTATTATCCGGTGACATCTAATGTCACCTACATCAACCTAATAACATTTCTCCCACTTATACTCAAAGATTAGCGATTGCAATGCTCTTGACACTCATTCCTTCCACATGTCTACAGAATGTTAATCGAGGCCACTTTGTGAAACGGATTTAGGTTGTCTTCCGACGCGATCTTTTCTTTGTCAATTTATATCTCATCTCTTAACAATTTCTCGTATAAAGATGGTATTTTCTTTCAATGTGTTTGTTGGCCTTGTGGGCTTTTGCCCTTGAATTTAAATTTAAATCGCCAAAGATTATCACAAAAGACCGTGGGATTGTGCCGGGCAAATTTAACAACGCCCAAGTCCACTAGGAAGTTCTTGAGCCACACCGCTTTTTTGTTTTTCATGGGCGAGCCTACATATTTGAAACGCTTGGTGAAGAGTTTTTCCATGGTAGAATCTGCGATCATTTTCCCGCTTAACGCTTCTCCATGTTTCGTCTCTTTTTTTTTTTTGATTGAATATAATTTATTGGATAAAACACACTACTCGAGGTAGATTTTTCCGAATCTAGGTTTTTTGAAATGAATTCTGGAGTTCAAAATTTGGTATCCCATCGAAATAAACTGGGACATTCGACCGATAAACCAAAGATTCTATCTCAATAGTTATTTTTTTCTTTTTATTATGGGCAAATTAGAATTAGAGAGATTGATGTTCTTAACAAAGAAATTCAATGTTGATTTTAAATCCGATATTTATGATATTCATGCTTACTAAGAAAGCTTGGGAGATATATCCTATCTCGCACACAACATGCATACATGAGACTTCCCAACGCCGATGTATAAGAATCTCTTATGTCATCTATCTCCCTTTTGTGTCTTAGGGCATATGTCTTTTCGATAGATGAATTCCGCGGAAAATTTTATTGGAGAAAGGTACAAAACCTTCCTTCGAATCTTGATGTTGAAACGCTTCAAAACGGTATCTATGTATGAATTTGTAATTCTTTTTTGCGATAAAGAAGTTTCCATATTCTTTTTTTTCGATCTCGAAAGTGATCTTGATGTTGGAATTATATTTTTGAAAAGTATGCTTTTTACTTTGTATAATCAAAACCGAATTTCCGGACTTATTTTTGAAATAAATTATTTATCATCGATGCTTTAAATATGATTGAATGTTTATATATTTACAGTGCATAATTATTTTGTTCAATAATTAAATGATGTGTTACATCAGAGTTAATTTAGTGATACCGGATCACGTAAGATTAACTTAATTCCTTATAACTATAAGTACGCCCATTCAAATTTTGAAACCTAGATGGAAATGAACAACCATTGCGAAAGGTTGAGGTGTAAGACTCCTTGGATCAGATTGGTTTGTCTTGACCAAGAGATTACACTTTAGTGCATGACCGATATCACTTTTGAATAGGACCTCCACCGGAGGATAAATTCTTGAATCGAACAAGGAAGAATTAGACCTCGTTATTTGGTTCGTTGTTTCTTAACCTTCGTCCCTTAAATAGATCACGTGGGATTGGTAACTATTGCTTTGACTTATCATGGGTAGCTTTTTATATTAATCGGAGAGATTCAATACTTTTTATCTTGGGCAATATTATTGGTCACGTGTGATTGCTAAGATTTAATACGAAGAATCAATTTTGCAAGCACGCTTTGCTTGACGATTTGCCCAAATGGATTTTAATGGGAGGTTCATAAGTTTTATCATACCAAATCTTGCAAGTGGAATTAGTTTACGGTATGTATAATAATGTTGAGCAGATTTCTCGACCAAGGACAAAAGATATTAATTAACGGAAAGCTATTTTTTGGTGGCTTGAATTAATTAATGGGCTAGATAATCTTAAACACGGGAAATAATGAATGACCGGAGTCATATTTACGGGCTTGAATTTATATTGATTAATTGGCTCAATATTAGATATTCAAGATCCATTAGAAGGTCCAATCTTAATTCTCCTAAATGCCCCTCGAGTAGCCCAACATATAGTCCAATAAACGAAAAAGGTGATTAAAATAAAATACATATTGTTGCTTATATTTCCTCTAAATTTTTTTGAAAATTATGGATAAAAGAGGAGAAAGATTTTCTTTGAATTTTGTTATGGAATGAAGATATGTATTCTTGGAATACAAGACTATCTCATTAAATTCAAGAAATCTTCCACTTGGTTATCTATATAGTAAATTCGAAATTTTGAAAATATAGTGAAGCAAGAAAGATTTTCTTGATTTTCTTGAAAAGATATTATGGAAGATATGTATTTTTGAAATACAAGAATATCTCATAAATTCAAGAAGATCAAATCTTGGATTCTTGTAACACAAAATTTTCGAAAATCACCATAATAGAGGAGGTGGGATTTTTGTGGAATAATTTAATTATGGGAAAAAGAATATAGAAGATATATTCAAGATTTCTTGGTGACCAAGAAAAGTTTTTCCCACATTGAAATATCACATAAAATTCGACCACCCTCCCTCCTATAAATAGGGGATGATTAGTTCATTCCCAAGTACAATTCCATGTCTTTGGAAATATTAGCAAATCCACATGTTGGTGCAACAAAGTTTATTTTTTTTCCTTTTGTTAATTGTTCGCGAGTATCCTTCCACCGGATTGTCGAGTAAGGGCTAAGGAAATACTTAGGAAGTCCTTTTGGTTAGTCCGTCCGACCAAAGATTTTTAAAAATTTTGGAAAATAATTTTATCCAGAGAATGCGTTCACGTAAACTTGTAGATTCCGCGTCGCGTGGGTTTTACGTGGCTTTTTATATGCATGATATGTTGTTGCAATTATTATTTGAATTAATATAGGATTAATTCATGCTAGTAATAATTAATGAATTAAATTTGTATTTAAATATTCACCCCGAATAGATCGTGCAACTCATTCCCCAACAAGCTGGAATATCGAACCCTTTATTTATCATAAGACTCTGAATTTTTTAAATTGTAATTTAATTTGTGGACATTAAATTTGAAATTGGATAGTAGAACCTTGAATTTTAGATGCATTTGTGTATATCAATTGTCATGGATTTTAATGTTTTTTTTTTTTGCATGCATATAAATCATGTGTTTTTTAATTCGATTAGATTCGGTTTTGTTTTGCAAAAAATATGAAAATCCACGAGTAGACTAGGATTTGTTTGATTTGATCAATGTAATAGAATAGTCTAGATCTAGGTTTATTTATTTTTTGTAAATAAATTATAACCTGATCGAGGATCCGAAGAGAACGAAGAAAAAAGAATTAAAAATCGAAACGAAATTCAAGCGTGGGCGCGGTAAATATTATATGCTGATTGCACGGGCGGCACGCGGCGGAGCAAGTCGGATATTATGAAAAATTCGCAAACCATCTCCCACTTGGGATTAAAGGCCAAATTTTTATAAATAGAAAGATCCGAAGATCTTTATTTAAAAATATGTTTATAAAGATCTCGAATCTATTTAATTAAAATTATGTTTAAATAATTAACGAGGTATTTTTCGGATTTTTGGGAGAAATTGAGGCGGTTTCTTTTTCAAAAAAAATCAAACCATTGGACAATTGGATAATTTGTGCATGAATGTTTATTTTTAAGCGGAAAATTTGATTTATTTGTCTTATCTTATCTTTATTTAATTTGTTTAAATGTGTTTGCATGAGGGTTGCCAAATGGAAAAATCTCAACTTCAAAATTACTAAGTATGTTTAAATAATTTAATTGACAATTTTATTAGGATGTTAATTGAATTAATTTGACCTCCATGATTTATTTATTTGTGAATTATTTTGGAGAAATTTTACAGTTTCTGACGGTCAAATAGGTTTCACATGAATGAATTCCAAGCGGATGATTGTGGGTTATTCTTTAGTGGCGTTTTTATACGATATTTCACCGATCAAAGCGAAAATAGTAATCTGCATTTAATCATGGTTATTACTTAGGTATAAAATTGATATGCATATTTAAATAAAGTCCTGTCGATTTTATATTGGTAAGTAGAACCAACTAATCCACTGGATATTAATTTTTAAATTTACTTAATTTGTGTGACACTTAAATTTGAAATGTGTTTAAATAATGACCCACCCAGTGTATTTTATTTAATTTTTTTTTAATGTTTTATCGTTGTTCATGCATTTTTGAGATTTTAAATATGATGCATGTGATCGAATCTTGTGATTTTGTCTTGAAAATCGCGGAGAAAGTTGTTTATTTGGTTTAGCCGATCTTTAATCCTTGTTATTATACTTAAAGTTTATTTATTTTGTATGGAAACTATATTTATTGGAAAATTATAATTATCTGAAGAATTAAAGCACAAAAGGCCAAGTGGATTTTTGCAAACACAAAAATCGGATGAGGGCCAGGCCGGACGAGTCAAAACATGCGCTGAGGACGGGTCGGATCACCTTGTCTGGCCAAAAAATGGTGGAGATAAAAACCCGGACGAGGATTACGCCCTTAGATGGCCGTCCTCAAAATGGATGGCGTGTGATTCGAGAGCGATGAAGTTTTTTCGAGACGAACGAGTGGGAGAAATTTGAGACGTGTTTCTTCAAGATCAAGTCAAGAAAAATCAAACCACAAGGAAAATGACAGTTGGATAATTTGTGCCCAATATGTTTATTTTTCTGCTTTTGCAAGATTTATTTGTGTTATCTTATGCTTTATTTAATTTGTTTAAATGTGTTTGCATGAGGGTTGCCAAATGAAAAAATCTCAACTTCAAAATTACTAAGTATGATTAAATAATTAATTGACAATTTTATTAGGATAATAAAATTGAATTAATTTTGACATCTCCATGATTTATTTATTTGTGAATTCTTTTGGAGAAATTTCCACACGGTTTTTAGCGGGGCGGTCAAAAGATAGGTTTCACATGAATGAATTCAAAGCGGATGATTGTGGGGTTATTCTTAGTGGCGATGACCTCCCCACGAGGCTCGATCAAAAGTCGATAAATAGTAATCAGTATTTAATCATGGTTATTACATGGTTATTATAAAATTGATATGCATATATCTTATGATCGAAGTCCCTGTCAATTTTATATTGGTCAGAAACCCTCAACAAAAGGAGCCAACTATTAATCTGGATATTAAAAGTTTGTAAATCGTTCTTGTTTGAAAACTTTCTTGAATGTGTTTAAATAATGACCCACCCCACGTGGCTTATTTGATCCAGCTTTTTGAGAACAAAAGGGTGAATGTTCATGTTCATATTTTTTTTGAGATTTTAATATGATGCATGTGATCGAACCTTGTGATATATTTGTGCTTATACATATTATTGTTTATTTGAGTTCATCATGTCGCAACCTTCTAATCCACTATCGAATATACCTAAAGACCTTTTTGTTTTTTGGTGAAAACTATTTTGGTTGGAAACAAAAAATAAAATCATTCCTAACCTCATCATCTTTCGGAAAGAATGGGTACTTGATTCACCAAACCCGAAAAAACCAACTAAGGATGGGAATATGGATAAGATGATTTATGGTGAATGGAGTCGACAAGCGGTTTGATGGTATTTGTAAAAACAACGCATATATGTCGATCGTTGATCATATTATAAAGTCTTATGGGTTTGATCAAAAGCGTTTTCATCAAGAATATGAGTCACGTAGATCAGCAGGACATCTTAAAGAATCTAAAAAGCGATGTTGGGACATCGGATCCATACGGCAAAAGTGTGAAGCAAGAAATTGCTCGGATTAAAATTGGAAAAGAGACGAAAAGGAGATAGAAGACAAAGACGTCTTTAGGGTTATGGTGCATTCTATTTGAGGAACTTGAGATCCTCAATACGATTAAAAAAATATGACTTCAATACTAAGGTTGATTTCATTCTCCAATCCTTACCAAAGAGCTATAATAATCATTGTCTCTTGAGTATCTAATGGAAGATCAAGATTTTAAAGTGGAGGATCTTATAAATGCTTTGACTTTGGTTGAAAAGGAAGTGGGAGATCAAGCGAGGAAAAGAACTTGGGAAAGCGGAAATCTTCTCTTCATCCTAGATCAAGTGGTGATAAGGATGATGAAAAAAGAAGAAGGTTAAACAAGAAGACTCAACATCAAATAGAAGCATGGGATCAAGTATGAGGAAAACTTTGGAAGCGGGAGAGTAGGACAATCGAGGTCAGGACTGTTCCGATCCCAAAAGGAAAGCGAAAGAAAGGTAATTCTTTCGACTAGTTGTTGAAACTTGTTTAGCGGCGTATGCCTCCCATTTTTGGGTGGTGGATACGTGGGATCCACTAATCATGTTTGTTTCACATTACGGGGTTCAAGCGGACCCGCAAGAATGGGAGTGAGGTCCTCATCACATATCCAAATCTTGCAATTGGGCGATCTTAAGAGAGTTGGCAACAAGGAAAAATATATTAATGGGAGAAGTTCAATCTTTTGAAGAAAATAATGGGCTGAATGCTTTAATTTTTTGAGATATTCTTTACGTTAGTGGGATTTTTAGAAAGAATTCATTTTGATTTCTAAACTTTTATGATGGATATTTTGGTTACTTTTTAATAAAGTTGTTACCAATTTTATTTTTGATAAATTTATCGTCATGGAACGTTGTTGAATGATCTATACAATTAATAAATTGCATGCACACCACTCACGAAATGTATCCTATAACACATCAATTGCTTGATTTTTAGAAAAATGGAAAAGCGTTCATCGACATGAACGAGACACTTCTTTTAGCATCTATAAATTGGGTCATATAAAAGAAAAAGAGGATCCAAAGGTTGGTAAGAGAGTTCGGTTCACTAGGGCTTCTCCAAGTTGAAACGACATTACAACCTCGCGAATCATGTTTGGAGGGTGATATGACCAAGATGGCATTGGAGCCAAGGGAATGGGGCTAAAGAAGTATTAGAGATCGTTCACATAGATGTACGTAGTTCAATGTTAACCAAAGCAAGATGAGGTTATGAGTAATTTTATTGATGATTACTCAAGGTACATTTTCCTTATGAAGAATGAATCTGAGACCTTTGAGAAATTCTAAAGAATTTAAGGATCAAGCCGAGAATCATATGGAAAAACGTAAATCAAGTCTCTACGAAGCATCGATCGTGGAGAAAACTTTGGAAAGCGGGAGAAGTAATACCTCAGCGATGAGTTTTTGAACTCGCGCTATTTAGTTCGATGAAGGGATTGTATCCTCTAATCATTTCACACCTTTAATCCCGCCAAAAGCAGGGGTTGCGAGAAAAGAAACATAATTTTTTGGAAATGGTTAGATCAATGATGAGTTACGGATCATTTTTCCTAAAGTTTTATGATGGATATTTTGGTTACTTTTAAGGTCATACTTGGTAATTTTTGATAAATTGACTTACATTCGAACTTGGTGCTATCCAAATCTATTCCCGTAACCCCAAAGAATTATGGACCCAAGGCGCAAGTCTAAATCAGTATGAGACACATGAGAACTTTGGGGTATCCATATCCTACGTGTTGGACAAGGAAAATCCAGAATTGGATCCTCGATCGTAATTAAGGTTTATTTTGTAGGATACCACGAGAACAAAAAAAGGGTGAATGTTCTATAGTTCCAAGATCAAAAGGTGGACATCCGCACCCACTTTAGATTTTGGAAGAAAACTATAGAACCAAAAGAAAAACCAGTGAGATTACCTTAAATGAGCTTAAAGGGCAAACCTCGGTGTGCCAAAAGAGATTAGATGATATACCAAACGATCCACAACTGGCAGGAACCTCGTCATAGTGGGAGGGTTGTTAGACGCTAACTTTAGATTTTGGAGAGATTCATGGGAATAGGAGAGTCCTCGGACTTGATTCGAGAATCGCACCCATGGACATATGACGAGGCACTCCAAGATAAGGAATCAATTTCTTGGCAAACAACAATGAAAACAAAAGTGGGTTCTATGTTTCATAATAGAGTGTAAGGGAGCTAGTCGAACCACTTAATGGGGTCAAACCCATTAGATGCAAGTGGGTATATAAGAGGAAAAAGAGGATCGGACGGAAGGTTGAAACCTTTTAAAGCAAGACTAATGGCGAAAAGGTTATACTCGGAAAAGAAAGGGATCGATTATGAGGAAACTTTTTTACCAGCGTAGCCATGCTTAAGTCCATCTCAGTATTCTCTTATCGATTCTTCGCAGATTTCGACGTTGAAATCTGGCAAATGGATGTCAAGGCGGTTTTCTTAATGCGGAAGTCTTGATGAAGAGATCTATATGCAACAACCCCAAGGTTTCATTGAAACAGACTAATAACATCTTGTTTGTAAGCTCAAGAAGTCCATTTACGGACTCAAACGGACATCGAGCTTGGAACCAATGTTTTGATCATGTTATAAAGTCTTATGGGTTTGATCAAAACGATTTTTGAAAGTTGTGTGTATAAAAGCGTGTCGGGATTTGCATTGGTATTCTTAGTATTATACGTAGATGACATTGTGATCATCGGGAATGATGTGAAGGTGTGATCGGATGTAAGGGCATGGTTTTCAAAAGCAGTTTGATATGAAAGACTTAGGGAAAGTCGGGACATATCCTTGGGATCAAGATAACTCGAGATCGCCGAGAAAAGGATGATCGGGTTATCGCAAGTTTCATACATAGACACGGTTTTTGAAATGAATCAGCATGCAAGATTCCAAAGAAAGGATTCAGACCTTTCGGACTTGGAATCCATCTATCCAAGAAAATGTTCCCTAAGGCGAAAAGGAGATAGATGACATGAAAGGTATTCCTTGTGCTTGTTTGTTCGGAAACCTTATGTATGCATTCATTGTAGTACGAGATCGGATATCCGCTTTGGTCGTAGGCATGGTAGCGAAGATATCAAAGTAACCCAGGGAAAGCGCATTGATGACGATTAAAAACATTATACGAAGTGTCCGAAAAGAACTGGGATAGAATGTTGATTTATATCACGATACTCCAATCCCCATCGGCCACACCGGACTCGGATTTCCAATCGATTTAGATTCCAAAAATTATCGCCTCGGTTAGTGTGTTTCCATTTGGGAAGTGTAGCCATCAAATGGACGAGTGTGAAGAAATGCATCCTTGACTCAACCATGGAAGTCGGGTAAGTAGGCTAACATGAAAGCGGTGAAAATAAACCGATTGAGCTCTAGATCTTCTTAGTGGACTTGGATGGTGTTCGAATTTGTTCAGCAATATACGCTTTGAGGGCGGTTGCAAATTCAAGAGAACCAAGAGTCCACGAGTCAAACAAACACATTAAAGGAAAGACATCTTATACGAGAAATCGTTAAGAGAGGAGATATAGATGTGGCAAAGATAGCGTCCCGGGGCGACTGCAGAGATCCATTCAAAGCGTCGCCTCCCGGAGGAATACATTAGAGACATGTGAGTGGAATGGGTGTCAAGACCGTTGCTAACTGCTTTGAGTATAAGTGGGAGAAATTATTAGGTTCGTGTAGGTGACATTAGATGTCACGGACTACGCGAGACGTGTTGTAGTATACTTAAAAGCGGACTTTGAGTATAAGTGGGAGATTGTTGGGATTATCTTTGAAAAGTATGCTTTTTACTTTGTATAATCGAAAACCAATTACAAGACTTATTTCTTGAAATAAATTGTTTATCAGCGATGCTTTAAATATGATTGAATGTTATATATATTTCTTGCATAATTGTTCAATAATTAACGACGTGTTACATCAGTAGTTAATTTAGTGATACCGGATCACGAAGATTAAATTATGTTGATCCCTTGTAACTATAAGTACGCCCATTCACGACCTAGATGGAAATGAACAACCATTGCGAAAAGGTTGAGGTTTAAGGCTCGATTGGTTTTCTTGACCAAGAGATTACACTAGTGCATGACCCGATCTATTTGAATAGGACCTACATGAGGATAAATTCTTGAATCGAACAAGGAAGAATTAGACCTCGGTGGTTCGTTTTTCTTAACCTTCTTCCCTTAAATAGGATCACGTGGGATTGGTAACTATTGCTTTGACTTATCATGGGTAGTGAATCGGAGAGATTCAATACTTTTTATCTTGGGCAATATTATTGGTCACATGTGATTGCTAAGATTTAATACGAAGAATCGCGTGCAAGACGCTTGCTTGATTTGCCCTTGGGAGGTTCATAAGTTTTATCATACCAAATCTTGTAAAGTGGAATTAGTTTTAGGTATGGATAATAATGTTGAACCGTTCTCGACCAAGGACAAAAGATATTAATTAACGGAAAGCTATTTCAGTGGCTTGAATTAATTAATGGGCAAGATAATCTTAAACACGGGAAATAATGACCGGGAGCCATATTGACTGTAATATGGGTTAAGATGGATAGTGCAATATTAATTATGTAGTGGGATTAATTAATATTTATGGGCTTGAATTATATTGTGACTCAATATTAGATATTCAAGATCCATTAGAAGGTCCAATCTTAATTCTCCTAAAGGCCCCCTGAGTAGCCCAACATATAGTCCAATAACTGAAAAGGTGATTAAAATAAAATAAATATTGTTGCTTATATTTCCTCTAAATTTTCGAAAATTATGGATAAAAGAGGGAGAAATATTTTCTTTGAATTTTGTTATGGAATGAAGATATGTATTCTTGGAATACAATATTATCTCATTAAATTCAAGAAATCTCCCACTTGGTTATTTATATAGTAAATTTTGAAATTTTGAAAATATAGTGGGCAAGAAAGATTTTCTTGATTTTCTTGAAAAGATATTATGGAAGATATGTATTTCTTGAAATACAAGAATATCTCATAAATTCAAGAAGATCCAAATCTTGGATTCTTGTAACACAAAATTTTCGAAAATCACCATAATAGAGGAGGTGGGATTTTTGTGGAATAATTTAATTATGGGAAAAAGAATATAGAAGATATATTCAAGATTTCTTGGTGACCAAGAAAAGTCTTTTCCCACATTGAAATATCACATAAAATTCGACCACCCTCCCTCCTATAAATAGGGGATGATTAGTTCATTCCCAAGTACAATTCCATGTGCTGGAAATATTAGCAAATCCACATAAGTGGTGCAACAAAGTTTATTTTTTCCTTTTGTTAATTGTTCGCGAGTATCCTTCCACCGGATTGTCGAGCAAGGGCTAAGGGAATACTTGGGAAGTCCTTTTGGTTAGTCCGTCCGACCAAAGCCACTGCCATCCTAAGAGGTACGTTCCCGTAAACCCGTAGATTCCGCATGCGTAGGTTTTACGTGGCTTTTTATATGCATGATATGTTGTTGCAATTATTATTTGAATTAATATAGGATTAATTCATGCTAGTAATAATTAATGAATTAAATTTGTATTTAAATATTCACCCCGAATAGATCTGTGCAACTCATTCCCCAACACTTGATCCCAAGAACATGACTGGCTTCCCCTAAGTCCTTCACATCAAACTGTTTTGACAGCCATACCCTTACGTCTGACAAAATATTTACATCATTTCCGATGAGCAGAATATCGTCTACGTATAGTACTAGGAATACCAAGGCAGTTCCGTCACACTTTCTATAAACACAACTCTCGAAATCGTTTTGATCAAACCCATAAGATTTTATTACATGATCAAAACACTGGTTCCAAGCCCGAGATGCTTGCTTAAGTCCATAAATGGACTTCTTCAGCTTGCACATAAGGTGTTCTTGGCCTTTTTCGATGAAAGCTTCGGGCTGTTGCATATAGATTTCCTCGTCAAGACTCCCGTTAAGGAAAGCTGTCTTGACATCCATTTGTCAGATCTCAAAATCTAGATGTGCAGCTATTGCCAAGAGAATACGGATGGACTTAAGCATGGCTATAGGTGAAAAGGTTTCTTCATAATCGATACCCTCTTTCTGAGTGTGTCCCTTTGCCACAAGCCTAGCTTTAAAGGTTTCCACCTTCCCGTATGGTCCTCTTCCTCTTGTAGACCCACTTGCATCCAATGGGTTTTACCCCACTGGGTGGTTCAACTAGCTCCCACACCTGTTATGATCCCTTGAGCCCATCTCGGCTTCCATTGCGGTTTGCCAGGATTCTGAATCCTTATCTTGGACCGTCTCCTTGTAGGACCAGGGGTCTGATTCACTATCCCCGGGGACCAAATCCGAAAATTCTCCTATCCCCATGAATCTCTCAGGTTGTCAAACAACCCTCCCACTACGACGAGGTTCCGATTGTGTCGGTGTGACGCTTGGTATATCTACCTGTACAGTTGGTATAGAAGTTTGCCCTCTTATTTCTTCTAAATTATCTCACTTTTGGGCTTTCGATTGTTCATAAAGTCTTCTTCCAAAAATCTAAAGTGCGTACTTATTACCACCTTTTGATCTTCGGGACCATAGAACATACACCCTTTCGTTCCCATGGGATATCCTATAAACATCCTTAGTTTCGATCGTGCATCCAACTTACCGGCTTCCTTGTCTAGCACGTATGCCGGACACCCCCAAATTCTGAGGTGTCTCAGACTGGGCTTGCACCCGGTCCACAACTCTTTAGGCATTTTGGAAACCAATTTGGATGGCACCAGATTCAGAACTTAAGTCGTTGTTTCCAAGGTATGACCCCAAAACAACTTGGGTAGATCTGAATAACTCATCATGGATCTGACCATTTCTAAGAGTGTTCCGTTTCTTCGTTCTGCAACCCCATTTTGTTGAGGGGTTCCGGGTGCAGTCAACTGGGAAACAATGCGCTCGTCTGACAGGTAGTTCAAAAACTCATCGCTGAGGTATTTACCTCCACGATCAGATCGTAGAAACTTGATACTTTTTTCCTGATGATTCTCCACTTCGGCTTTGAACTCCTTGAATTTATCAAAGGCTTCAGATTTGTGTTTCATGAGGAAAATGTACCTGAACCTTGAGTAATCATCCGTGAAAGTCACAAAATACTCATAGCCACCTCTAGCTTTGGTTGACATTGGACCACACACGTCAGTATGAACTATTTGCAACACTTCTGTATAGATTAATATGATTCGCAGGTTGGAAGTGGTTCTAACTGTAGGTCCGACAGCGAACCATCTTTCACCAACCTTTGGATCTTATTTAGATTAATATGACCCAGTCTTAGATGCCATAGAAGTGTCTCGTTCACATTTTCTGAACGTTTTCTCTTATTACATGAAACAATCGATGTGTTATAAGATGCATTTTGTAAGTGGTGTGCACAGTTAATAGTATAGAGATTTTTCCACAAAATTCCATGACAGATAAACACATCGTTACGATAAACAGTAACTTGCTTAGAAAAATGAACAGAATATCCATCATTAATAAGTTTAGCAATTGAAATAAGGTTTTTGCGAAAAACTGGAACATAAAGAACATCTCTTAAAACTAAAAACTTGTCTTCAAAAGATAGGTGCACGTCTCCCACTGCTTCAGCTGCTACTCTCGTAGCATTGCCCAGTGTGATGAGGATCTCACTTCCACTAAGTTGTCAGGTTAGTTTAAACCCCTGTAACGTGAAACAAACATGATCAATGGATCCCGTATCCATTACCCACGAGTGGGTAGCATACACTGCTAAATAAGTTTCAACGACCAGTGCGTGAGAATTACCTTTCTTTCCTCTCCTTTTGGGATTGGAACATGCATTCCTCCAATGTCCCTTTTCAGCGCAGTTGAAGCACTTCCCCTTTGGATTCCTTTTGACACCCATCAATTTGACCTTATTTTCTCTACCTTTCTTTGCAGTGAGGTCTCCTTGGTTTCCACCATCCATTTTTTCATCAACCTTGCCCTCCGTTGGCCTAGATTTTGAGAAAAAACTTTTGGTCACCAAGGCTTCATCTTCTTGTCCCAGATGTTTCTCTATCATCTCCAAAGCTTCTTTGAAGAGTATCCATAGTGAACATGTGATCACTCATCACAAAACTACAGTAAAACTCATCAAAACATTTTGGAGAGTCAGGAACAAAGAATCTACTTGAACCTCACTACTATACTTAGCACCGAGAAAAACAAGCTTGTCAAAATAACGCTTGACCTTGAGAACATGATCCCTTACGGGTGTTCCCTCAGTCATTTTCAGCATTGTCACGCTATCACATTTGAACTAATCGATCATGCGGTTCTTTGTTAAAAACATATCTTCGAGACTTTGCATAATTTCCGCAGCAGATTCAACACCTTCATGAATGTATCTCAAATCCTCAGACAAAGATGTCAAGATTATATACTTCATAGGTTCATCGCTTCGCCCTCCGGTCATTATATAAAGATCTCTCCGCTTCGGTTGATCTTTCAATTGGCTTGTTTGGCTTGGGCATCTCGAGAACCCAATTGTGTTCTTGTGCGGGTAGGACAAAACTCATATTTCGTTTCCAAATAACATAGTTATCACCAGTTAATTGATGTTCTTTGAGAGTATATAACAGTGGATTAAAAGGTTGCGACATGCTGAACTGAAATAAATAACAATTTGTGTAAGCACAAAATTATCACTCAATTCGATCACATAGTTCATATCAAAATCTCAAAACAATATTAACATGCATCACCGACATCTCAAAAAAGCAGGTTTAAATAGGTCACGTTGGGTGAACTGCCTATTTAAACACATTCAAGCAAAGTTACAAACAAGAACAATTACAAACCTTTAATTCAAAAATTAATAATGGGCTCCTCACTTGACCAATATAAAATTCGCGGGGACTTTGGAGAAATATATGCATATCAATTTTATACCTAAGTAATAACCATGATTAAATACAAAATTATTACTTCGCTTTGTACGAGCCTCGTTGGGAGGGTCATCGTCACCACTAATAATAATTCACAATCATCCTTTTGGGAATTTATTCATGTGAAATCCATCTTTTGGTCGTTCCGTTGGGGAAATTTCTCCAAAAGAATTCACAAATAAATAAATCATGGAGGTCAATTTGACGTAATTTTATTATCTGGAATAAAATTTGTCAATAATACATACTTAGTAATTTTCGAAAGTGAGATTTTCTTTTAGACAATTCTAAATCATGCAAACACATTTAACAAATAAAATTGCACGAATTTAAAACAAGCATCAAGATTAAATAAATCACGTTGGACACATATATCCAACTGTCATGGTTTAAATTCTAAATCTTGATCTTGAGAAATCGTCTTTTCTTTTGCTTTCATTGTTCGTCTCGAAAAGCTCCCACTGAATCTGCAACAATTCTTTAAACGTCCTCCATTTTGGGTTAGGATGACGTCCGGAAAACGAAAGTAGCTCACGACAACTGGCAAAGTCGATGCGCTTAAGCAAGACGCCCCGTCCGGATTGCCATCCCACCCTGTCGCCAAGCACATTCAAGACGGAGCATCGCCCGACGCATCCGGCGTCGAGTCCTCTTTCTCACGCCCAAAATATCTCAAGCATCGCCGACGTCCGATCAAGGCGTGCGATGTGATGATGCACCCTCGACCCGAAGTCGGCCTTTCAGACGCCTTAAAGCGTGTGTCGTCATGCCCCATCCGCGATTGCTCGGGTGGTAAAGGCGGGTCATTAAGCGTTCCGCTTTAGTCCAGGTTCGCATTTAGCTCAAGGTGACGTCCCCGGCTTTCAGACGTCGTCTTTAATTCATCGTCTCTCGTCGTTTCAAGAATCCGATTATAATTTATTTTATTTAAAAATAAATAAACCTAGATCTAGACTAGTCTATTACATTGATCAAATCAAACAAATCCTAATCTACTCGTGGATTTTTTCTCGCAAAAAAAAACGAATCCGAGCGAATAGAATTAAAACCAACAATTTATTTGCATGTAAATAAGCACATTAAAATATCATGACAATTGGATACCGCAAAACATGTATCTAATCGGTTCTACTATCCAATTTCAATTTTAATGAACAACAATTTAAATTACATTTAAAAGATCGAGTCTAAGGCAGGGCTCGATACCGATTGTTGGGATAACATATTCCAGGATCTATCGGGATGACCTCATAAACACAAATTTAAATTAACAATTATTACTAGCATGAATTTACCTAAGTGAATTCAAATAATAATTAACCAACAACAACATTCAAATAAGATTTTACGTAAAAGATCATAGCATGCGGAATCTCTAGGAGTTTACGTAAACATACCCGTTGGAGAGACGATCTGAGATAGACAGGATCAAGTATCTGGATACCCACCAAAAGTCCTTCTCAAGTATTCCTAAGTCCTCGTCCAATAACCCCGGTGGAAGGTCCTCCAATGAACGATTTATAAAACAAGGAAAATAAAAATATTGTTTCACCACCTTTGTGGATTTTTAATATTTTCAACACATGGAACACTAGTTGGGAATGAAAAATCCATCCCCTATTTATAAGTAGAGGGGTTTCGAAAATTTCATGCATAATTAGGGCTAGGAAATATCTCTTCTTGATCTCCAAGAAATCTTGAATATATCCAATATATTCTTCTTTCCATGTGTATTTTTCCACAAAAATCTCACACCCTTTATTTGCCTAATATTTCGAAAATTTCAAGAAAAGAATTTCAAGATTGGATCTTTCTTGAATTTATGAGATATTCTTGTATTCCAAAAATACATATCTTCCATAAAATCTTTCCAAGAAAATCAAGAAAATCTTTTCTTCCCTTTCTTATTTAAGATTTTCGAAAATTATCAATTAAAGAAGCAAAGTGGGAGTTTTCTTGAATTTATGGGATAATCTTGTATTCCAAGAATACATTATCTCATTTCCATAAAATCTTTTCAAGAAAATCCTTCTCCCTCTTTTCTTTAATATTTTCGAAAATAATAGGAAATATTGCAACAATAAATTTATTTTATTTTAAACATCTTTTATTTATTGGACTATAATTTGGGCTCCTTGAGGGGACTTTAGGAGAATTAAGATGGACCTTTCAATGGACTTATGAATTCCAATATTGAGCCACAATATAATTCAGCCCATTAATATTAATTAATATCACTATATAATTAATATTGCACTATCCAATCTTAACCCATATTACGGTAATATGGCTCCCGGTTATTATTTCTCGTGTTTAAGATTATTTAGTCCATTAATTAATTAAGCCACTGAAAAGCTTTATATTAATTAATATCTTTATCCTTGGAGTAAGGACAACCCAACTTTATTATCCATACCGGAAAATTAATTCCACTTGCAAGATTTGGTATGATAAAGGTTTCGGGCCCACCAAGGGGACCAATCAAGCAAGACTTTTGCAAGCACACGATTCTCTGTATTAATTTAGCAACTGTCGTGCAATTAATATTATTGCCCAAGATATAGGGTATCGAAGTCGCAATGATTCTCTTCCCATTTATAAGTCAAAGCAATAACTACTAATCACACACAGTCCTTATTAAGTGACAAAGATTAAGAAATCAACAACCACTGAGGTCTAACTCTTCATCCCTTAAGTCAGTGCGAATGAGTTTATCCTCTCTGTAGGTCCGCTTCAGCGCATTGAATGCACTAGTGTAATCTCTTGGTCAAGACAAGCCAATCTGAGCCTTACACATCAACTTCTACCAATAGATTGTGCGGATCTATCTAAGTTGTGAAACACGCACTCGTATACAAGGAACTGTTAACGTGATCTTCTGTGATCTAGTATCACCACGTTAACTACAATGTAATGCTTGCTACAAACGGTTTGCAGTAAATATATATAATATTCAATCATATTTAAAGCAACAGTGATAAATAATTTATTTCAGCAAATAAGTGTTTAATACATAGGTTATACAAAGTAAAAGCATACTTTCACGTATAACCCCAACACATGTAGCCCATCTAACTGAAGTTCTTAAGATACTTGAAGAGCAATAATTGTAAGCAAAAAGGAGTAAGTGTGCTTTTGGTGTGAAATAAGTTGATTACTTATGGCATATCATCACTAGAGATGGGGTCAAGACTGACCCTGAAAAAGTTAGATGTATGGTGGAATAGCCAGTCCCAAAAAATCTGAAGGCATTGGGGGGGTTTCTGGGTTTGACAGGATACTATACGAGGTTCATAAGGGGATATGGGGTAGTTGCCAAGCCTCTTACCCAACTTCTCAAGAAAGACAATTTTAAGTGGAATGAAGAAGCTGAAACAACTTTCAATAAACTAAAGAATTTGATGGTGGAGGCACCAGTGTTAACAATGCCAGATTTCACTCAGCCCTTCATCCTAGAGACAGATGCTTGTGCTAATGGAATTGGTGCAGTGCTTATGCAAAAGGGCCAACCCATTGCATTTTTCAGTCAGAGTTTGTGTGCTAGGAATTAGGCCTTGTCTACGTATGAGAAAGAGTTGTTAGCTCTCATGACAACAATATCAAGGTGGAGCCATTATTTGAATGGAAGCCAATTCATTATTAGAACTGACCATGCTAGTTTGAAGCATCTCAAAGAACAAAGATTTAGCAACATTTTGCAGCAGAAATGGCTCATCAAACTCATGGGGAACAACTATTTTGTGGAATATAAAAAAGGAAAAGAGAACAAGGCAGCAGATGCATTGTCCAGACAATATGAGCAAGAAGGTGGTGAACAGAAGTTGCTACAGAGGGTTACTACTAACATACAACCCCAATGGATGGAAGAAGTCAAACATAGCTATGAAGGAGATGAAGAGGCTCAACAGTTGCTATCAAAAACTATGTTGTCACCTGGAGAAATCAAATACTTCACTTTACATGAAGGAATATTGAGGTATCAAGGAAGGCTTTGGGTAGGGCCTTCCAATAAAATCAGAGAGAAAGTCATGGGGGTAATACATAGTTCATCTGTGGGTGGTCACTCAGGAATACAAGATTGTTATCAGAGGTGTAAGAGCTTGTTCTATTGGAAGGGAATGAAGAGGGACCTAGAAGAGTATATCAATGCATGTGATGTATGTAATGTTGGGGAATTAATTGCCCGGATCTATTCGGGATGAATATTTAAATACAAATTTAATTCTAACAATTATTACTAGCATGAATTAATCCTATATTAATTCAAATAATAATTCAACAACAAATCATGCATATAAACAGTTCACATAAAACCTACGCATGCGGAATTACTACGGGTTTACGTGAACTAACCTCTTGGAGTGACAATAGTCTCGTCGGTAAAAACACACCAAAAAGCCTTCCCAAGTATTCCCTAGCCCTTGCTCGTCAATCCGGTGGAAGGAAGCTCGCGAACAATTAACAAAAAGGGAAAATAAAAATTTGTTGCACCACCTTTGTGGATTTACTAATTTTTCCAGCACATAGAATTGTACTTGGGATGAAGAAATCATCCCCTATTTATAGAGGGTGTGTTGGCCGATTTTTCAACATGGAATAGGAAGAAAAAAATATTTTCTTGATCTCCAAGAAATCTTGAATATATCTCATATATTCTTTTCTCCATAATTAAAATATTTCATAAAAATCTCACCTTCTCTTGTTATGGTTATTTTAGAAAATTAAGGTTAAAGATTCCAAGATTTGGATCTTCTTGAATTTATGAGATATTCTTGTATTCCAAGAAATACATATCTTCCATAATATCTTTTCAAGAAAATCAAGAAAATCTTTCTTTCCCTTTTTATTTCAAAATTTTCGAAATTTACATAGTAAATAACCAAGTGGGAGATTTCTTGAATTTAATGAGATAATCTTGTATTCCAAGAATACTTATCTTCATTCCATAACAAAATTCAAAGAAAATCTTTCTCCTTCTTTTATTTACTATTTTCGAAAAAATAGGAAAAATAAGCAACAAAAATTTATTTTATTTTTAAACACCTTTTTCAGTTATTGGACTTTATGTTGGGCTACTTGAGGGGCCTTTAGGAGAATTAAGATTGGACCTTCCAATGGATCTTGAATTATCAATATTGAGCCACAATATTATTCAAGCCCATAAATATTAATTAATTCCACTACATAATTAATATTGCACTATCCATCTTAACCCATATTACAGTTAATATGACTCCCGATTATTATTTCCCGTGTTTAAGATTATCTAGCCCATTAATTAATTCAAGCCACTGAAATAGTTTTCCATTAATTAATATATTTTATCCTTGGTAAAGGAACGGTTCAACATTATTATCCATACCGGAAACTAGTTCCACTTGCAAGATTTGATATAATAAAACTTATGAACCTCCCAAGGGGGCAAATCGAACAAGCGTACTTGCACACGATTCTTCGTATTAAATCTTAGCAATCGCATGTGACCAATAATATTGCCCAAGATATAAAGTATTGAATCTCGTTGATTCTCTACCCGTAATAAGTCAAAGCAATAGTTACTAACCACACGCAATCCTATTTAAGGGACGAAGATTGAGAAATAACGAACCACTGAGATCTAATTCTTTCTAGTTCAGTTCTGAAGAATTTGACCTCCTGTAGGTCCTCTTCAGTGCACTAGACATGCACTAGTGTAATCTCTTGGTCAAGACAAACCAATCTGAGCCTTACACTTCAACCTTTCACGATGGATTGTTCATTTCCACCTAGGTCGTGAATGGTGTACTTTTGGTTACAAGGAACTGTTAATTTAATCTTCTGTGATCTGGTATCACTAAATTAACTACAATGTAACACGTACTATTTATTGAACAGTTATGCAGTAAATATATGTAACATTCGATGATATTTAAAGCATCAGTGATAAATAATTTATTTCAGTAAATAAGTCAGAAATTCAGTCTGATTATACAAAGTAAAAGCATACTTTCCAGTATAATCCCAACATGTAAAAAATGCAAAACTGAAAGTGTAGCTTACCCTGGATTGCTACAACCACTACCTATTCCAGAGACACCATGGAGTCAAATCACCATCAATTTCATTGAAGCTCTACCTAATGTTGAAGGGAAGAGTGTGATTTGGTTGATAGTAGATAGAATGACTTAGTACAGTCATTTCATTGCTCTCAAACATCCATATACTGCATAAAGTTTAGCTGAGACCTATCTAAATCAGATTTACAAGTTTCATGGATTTCCTGAGTCAATTGTTAGTGATAGAGATGTTGTGTTTCAAAGCACATTCTGGAAGTCCTTATTCAAGATGGCAGGAGTACAACTTCAAATGAGCACTGCCCACCATCCTCAGACAGATGGGCAGAGTGAAAGGGTGAACAAATGCCTTGAGACATACTTGAAGTGTATGTCATTTCTCAAGCCCAACAAGTGGGTAAAGTGGCTGAGTTTAGTAAAGTGGTGGTATAACACTAACTATCACCAATCGATTCAAATGACCCCATTTGAAGCTTTATATGGATATAAACCAACTCAGCTGGGTTTAGGCCCCTATGTTAAGGAAAGTACTGTGGAAGCTAGAGATATTATCTCTGAAAGGGTGAAGATGTCACAAATTCTCAAGGAGAATTTGCAATTAGCTATGGATCGAATGAAGAAGTATGCAGATTTGCACAGATCCGAGAAACAATTCGAAGTGGGAGATAAAGTTTATGTGAGGATGCAGCCTATCAGAAATGCACCAGACCAACTACGGAGGCAAACCAAATTGTCGATTAAAACTTCGGGCCCTATACAGTTACACAGAAGGTGGGAGAGGTCGCATACAGACTAGAGTTGCCTAATGGAAGTTGTCTACATCAAGTGTTCCAAGTTTCTCAACTCAAAAAACAGATTAAAAACAAGTATTCACCACAAGAGCAACCACTAGAAACTTATTCAGAGGGTGAAGCCATCGTCGTACCTGAAAGGGTGTTGGAGAAGCGTACGGTGAAAAAATGCAACCGCACGGTGGAGCAAGTCTTGGTGCAACGGAATAGTAGTCTGCCGGAAAACGCCACATGGGAGGATGCCTAAGTCATTCGTACGAGGTATCCGAATTTGCTGACTTGAGGACAAGTCAAAGGTTGGGGGAGGCATTGTCGTGTTTTAGTTTTGCGTTTCTTATTGGGCTTGCATTTTATTTAATTGCCGGGTATTACTTCGGCCCAACTGCGGGAATTAAATAATTAGCGTGGCCCATGATGAAGTGGTCCAATCTGAGAAATATTCATGTCGTTGGATGACTACATGGAATCGATGGCTGAGAAGGAGCATGGGGGTACGTCTGACACAATCCGTTACGATGGTGCGCGAGATATAGCAGGGAATAATCAGAGGGAGTGGGTGTGAGTTGTATGAGGTATTCCTCTTGCTTTCATGCTTCGTTTATTTCCGTACCATAATTCGCCATTAACGTTCTGCAATTTCCTTCGCAGAATTGATGGATTTCCTGTTGAATCGAGCGAATCAGAGAGCGAATGTTGTTAGTTCATATATGTGAGTGAATCAGTACTTATATCCTAATTGATCGAGTGAACCCATATTAACTATCTCCTTCTTCAGGTGGCCGGAGTAATCGCGGAATCTCAATGCAGCGTAAGCCGAGTTCGTATACTTTATTTTCGTTCGTTAGTTCGTGGTGTTAATCAAGTCTCCCCTGTTATTTGTCTTTTAGATTTCATTCCAGAACTAGTACTTTAATTATTTAGAAGTGATACTGTTGAACCTTGTGGGTAATACTGTTGAGCATTGCTAGTATTACTCTGTTTGTTGGTTATATTAAGTGTGGGACATCACAGAACCTTGTTCTTGGACTTCATTGGATTGGATGAGCATTACACGTGACATGTGAAATTAAAGCCGATATCTGAAAAATCGACAAATTAAGTTGCTTATGAATGTTTACGTAATGATAATGAAAATGAAAAAAGACATCAATATTGTATTTGTTTTAAAAGTTGCGGATAAATTAAATTATCTAATTAAACACGACATAACTTCTCCATGTCAATTAAAAAATATAGCATCCAATATAAATATAATGTCGATTGAGAAAATACAAACATGAGGAGGGGACTTGAGCTACTTAACCGTCTAACTATGGTCGAACATCATAATAAATATGATATCTTTGTTAACTAGGTCAATGGTGGTAGGGTTAGTTGACCAATCGAGTACAATAAAGTATAAACACCCCAAAAAATATGGAGCAAAATATTACTTTTAATTTTTTATTGATATGGAGTAATTATCATGAATTAATAGGTTACACAATATGCTGATCAAGAAATAAAAATCAATCTTTGACCATAATCCTTGGTAATACAAAACCAAACTTAAGTAAAGGATGTTAATTATCCTCTATTAGGCTATGAATTTGATATTTTGATTCGGTGTTAAAATATCATTAGTGTTGAAAGATAATAGTTTATCTGTTTATGTGTATAGAAACAAGTGATAGCATAGACACTATATATTTTATGGGTACTTTGTTGACGTGACAATCCAAATGTTGTTGATCAAGAAAGTTGATCGACACTTAGTGAAAGGAGAACCACTGAGTATGGAGTAGATATCTATGCTGGTTGGCAGAATATTTCGATGAAGAGTGAAGTCATTGATAGCTAAAACTAAATTCAGTATTTGTACTGTATGTTTTGTTTATATATTTTGTTCATAGTTAACATTTGAAACAAAAATACAAAGTGGATGATTATATATTTTCCTAGGTGGTTTGAGTTATCATATCAAAAGGATGATGTTGTTAGAAATTTCTTTATAGTTGATGGGGTGTCTTGGTACTTTAAGTGGGATAGATTCTTTAACACTAATTAATTTCTTGATTTTCTGGATCTATGAGTTTGTGTTAGTAGGCAAAATATTCATCTTGAAGTGGTGGACTATTGGCGATGGACGGGTTCTCGGAGTGGTAGTTTCTCTACCAAAGAAATGTACAATATTTTGTCGGAGGCTTTGGACGTGGGGGAGGATATTGATTTCAATTGGATTGAAGTTGTGGTGGAAAGCTATCCTTTCAAAGGTCTCTTCCTTCTCATGGAAAGCTATTCGTGAGAGATTTTATACGAAGGATAATCTTCTAAAGCGAGGCTTGTCTGACGTGCTGGGCAATGGTGTTTGTTCCCTATGTTTGGGTCCGATCGAATCGAGTAATCATGTTTTATTGACATGTCCGGTGGCATTATTAGTATGGCGGGGAATTGCTATTTGGCTTGGTAAGTCGCTTTCATTCTCTTCGTCAATCAAATAGCATTTTTCGAGTTTGTTGAGTCTGAAAAGGGACTTGTTTGAAGGAAAGTAGTGGGGCTCATTTGGCAAGACAATTTGTGGAAGAAATGGAAAATCCGAAATTGTTTGATTTTTAAAGACAACTTTTATAGTTTGGACGAACTTATTGATGGTATCAAATTTTGCTATTGGAATTTGGAAGTGGATCCATTTTCATTATCCGATTTCTTTTGTTATTCCTTTTTTCTGCCTGGGATTACCAACTGTTAGAATGCTTACCAATTAAATTAGATTAAATTGTAATATTTGTCAGATTGTAACTTTTGGGATTTCGAGTACCCTTGTACTCAAATAATATGATTCATCTTTTCCTTAAAAAAAAAATACAAAGTAAATATTCGATTTTTAAAAAATTATACTCCATAAAATTTATGCATTTATAACTAATTAATTATTTATTATTTTATTAAGAATAATAAAGTCAAGTTAATTGGGAAGAAAACTAAATTAAATAGTACAGTATAATATAGAAAATATTGTCATACGGGATCGCTTGCAGTTGCGGATTGCAAATTTCATTACGTACAGATACACAAAATACATAGACGAATTTCGGTTGAATATCCTCCATTGAATTTTATCGCTTTCTCGCAGATCTAGGGTTTCTTGAATTTCGTTAATTTTCACTAATATTAGGGTTTAAGATCGAGCAATAGTTTCGTAAAATCCTGTTTCTGGATCTCGATCTTTACCAGTTACTAGCAAACATTTATGTTATTGAGAATTTGATCTGAAAAAATGTCGGTGAAGAGTGGGAATGCTTCGATTAGGGATCGGACGCGGGAGTTTCAAGGGATAGCTGATAGGGTAAGGAAATCAATTTCCTCGCAAAATGGACCTAGCAGCAGCGGATCCAAGAGGGAGGAGCCGCCGCGGTCAGCAGTGGCGATGCAATCCGAATTCAACCGGAGGACGTCGAAAATTGGATTTGGGATCCATCAGACGTCGCAGAAGCTAGCTAAGCTGGCCAAATGTGAGTAATTGCGAATTTCAAATTTAAATTTTCTTGATGTGGTTTGTTTGGCTAAAATTAATCGAGTATTAGACTGGTATATTGGGCTGATATTGTGCCATGTGCGCAATTCAAGTTACTGAATGCATATGGATTGAATCGCGTGCATCTGAATATAATTTGTGGTTATTGTGATTGGGTTTCTATTGCATCTGAATATAATCTCAGTAGCAGGCGTCTTAAATGGGGTTTTGAATTCGTTCAACGCTGCAGTTGCTAGCCATCCAGTTGTGATGGATTTGTTATTGAGCAATTTGTTATATGTGTTTTATTATTTTGGAGATCTGTATTGTTTGCACTCACTTTTTGATTGATGGTACAAGTCCTATGCAGGTTGTGTTAAATAATTAAGTCAACCAAAATGTTTATTTGCTCTTAGGTAAATCAACTAAAGAGTGATTCATGTAAATGATCAAAAAACATTTCGTTGTTACTGTTGTTATTATTCTCGTCATTTTCAGAAACATATAAAATGGTGCTTGAATGATCAAACCCAAAAGAGTTCATCTATTTCCTCTCCTTGGAGTATTGATATGTTCTTGTCGATAATGATCATGTTAAAGATTTGAGCTGTAAGATTTATGGATTGGTCTATATACTACAGGAAAAAAAAACTGTGATATGCATGTTCTTTTTTCATAATTTCATATGCTCTCTGTCTTTATGCTTATACCATTGTAGTTTCCTGGCCAAATCGATAATGCAATGCTTTCTATTGCAGTGGCAAAGAGGACATCTGTCTTTGACGACCCTACCATGGAAATTCAGGAGCTCACTGCAGTTATCAAGCAGGATATAACGGCTATAAATTCTGCTGTTGTTGATCTCCAATATCTCTGCAATTCACGTAATGAGAATATCTCTAATGACACCACTACTCATTCTACTACGGTTGTTGATGATTTGAAGAATCGTTTGATGAGCACAACAAAGGAGTTCAAGGATGTTTTAACTATGCGAACGGAGGTGAACTATATTCTTGATGCCTATTGGTTTGTTCCTCCATTTAACTCTTAACATTCCTGAATAGCCAATAAAATAATCTGCATGTTCTGGTGTTTTTCAACAGAATTTGAAGGTTCATGACAACAGAAGACAGTTGTTTTCTTCATCTGCTTCTAAGAGCCCCTCAAATCCTTTTGTTCGCCAGCGTCCCCTGGCTGCAAAGTCATCAGCTAGTAACTCAGCCGCCCCACCTCTTCCCTGGTCTAATGGGGAGCAAACTTCATCATCGTTAGTCCCTAAGTAAGTGTCTGTGAATAGTTTCAATCAGTTGCTGTCTCTAACCTTCTGTTTTGAAGAGATGTTTGATAATTTCCTATCAGCGTTTTTCCTAGACCCAGAAGTTATTAGCGTTGGCTTTATATGTTCATTCCACTGTTTAGAGAGTTGAGTGATAGCTGAGAGGCCTAAATGAATTTTGGTCAAGCGCTTTTTAGTACATGTGCATAACAACTTGAATTGCACAGATTTACTATTTACCAGATGCAAACAGATTCCCCTGCTTATTTTCTAAAACTTCTTTAACAGGAATCAGGCGGATGGAGAGTCTCAGCCTTTGCTGCAGCAACAAAATCAACAACAACAAATGGTTCCACTGCAGGATAGCTACATGCAGAGTAGAGCTGAAGCTCTACAAAATGTGGAGTCAACTATACATGAGCTGGGCAGTATCTTCAATCAGTTGGCTACCTTGGTTTCACAGCAAGGAGAGATTGCTATCAGGTAGCATTAACTAAAAAAACATGGGATCTAAGGGCCCACTTGGTTGGGGGTAATGAGGGTAGGTAATGGGAATGAATGAGGAGTAATGATGAGTCATTCCCATTAATACTGTTTGGTAATTTTTTAACCAAGTATATGCAATCACCAACCCTATAGACTATAGTGATTGACCCCTTAATGATACCCATTACCGTTCTTATTTCAAACTCATACCAAGCTGGCCTTAAATCAATTCAACCATACTATGTCACTTCAAGCATTTCAAATTTCTGAGTGAATGCTAATTATAGATAAATTCTGTGTTAATAGGATTGATGAGAACATGGAAGACACACTAGCAAACGTGGAGGGCGCTCAAGGGGCTCTACTCAAGTACCTCAATAGCATCTCATCGAATCGGTGGCTGATGATCAAGATATTTTTTGTATTGATGTTCTTTCTCATGATATTCCTTTTCTTCGTTGCCTAGTGAGAGTCATCATATGGGAAGAAACCTCATCACGCATATGATCAAGTCCGTGTCATATTTTTTCGAAATATTTTTTTGTAGCATATTGAGAATCCCTTGTATATTACAAACACAATTTTTCATGAGTTTCATGTATGTATTGTCTTGCAATAAGAAACTTTAAAGATGCATGCTCAAATTAAGGTGTTATGAGAAGTAATATGTTTTTGTGTATAATATCATATAATGTAGTATGATGTAATTATGAGCTCAGAGTTTCATGGAAGGTGACCAATTTCTTTTCATTTTTTTTTTTTTCTTTTCATTATTTCATGTGTGTGTGTGTATATAGGTTGGTGAGATTTCATATATCAAATTGTATTGACATTTGGTTGGTCTGAAACTTGAGAAAGACAGGTTGCAGCAGCGAGAGTGAATGTGGACAAAATCCTAAAATGGGACAGGTATACAGGATGTCTCATGTCTGTGCTTTGCCCTTATGGGTCATGTCCTTTGCTTTTTATGGTAGAAAATGGTTTATAGCTAATAGAGTAGGGACAAGTCTTTTACAACTTTATCCTCTTAGTCCTGATTTTACTAATGGAGTACATTTTGGCCAAAAGTCAGTTTTATTAATTTGGCTTACATTAGAGCAATGATCAATTGGTGTTTAAAATCATTGTGGATGTTCATTGGATTGGAGAGAGAGTGTCATCCATCCAATGTAATGGACGGAGAGATAAAATGTTATTTTGTAAAAAGGTGGATAGAAATGAGGTGATGATGGGATCCATAAAAGGTGTATGAATGGATGAATGATTGATAACTATTGTGGGAGTTTGTTTAGACAATTGAATATTTAAAAAATAGTGATGTGGAGGAGAGAGGGTGAATGAATTGATGAATTTTCATTCCTCCATTGTAAATTGTGATGCTCTTACATTTTCAATTACTTGAGAAATAAATAAATTAAAACAATATATATAACTAATGAGAGATTGTATGTTCAAATATACAATGGAATATTGATTTTAATTTAAACATAAAAATACACATTCTAAAAATTCATTATATTATTATGTGATAATCTTTTTCAGATAATGGCAAAACCTTCATATTATCTAACTGACAAATTATACATTAAATAAAATTTATACAAAACAATCACTTACTGGTTAAATACATAAAATGACATTATTTGTGATAATAAAGAGAGTAATTTATGTTATAAAAGAGTATTAGTTGTGACAATTGAAGGTCAAATTTGTAAATATCAAATTCATTATTCTTGTACTAACTCGTTGTGAATATTTGATTTTATCTAAACATATTAAATAATCTTTTCAAAATAATAACGTTACATTTGAATTTTGAACATAAGGGAAAATCGATTGAGATAAGAATAGAGAAGAAATCGGGTTAAATGTTTTTGACAAAAAAATCATTTGGGGTCCAGAAAACCAAATAACCTGACTTCAAGGACTGGAAACGGCAAAGAAAACACAAGTACCATATAATTCCTGGTTTCCGCACCACAAGCCATAGCCTCAATTCCTCTCACGTTTTTGTATTTACATGTAACAATTAATATACGTATAAACGCACGCACCAAAAACCGCAGATACACACCCCTTTTTCACAAATACAAACCCTATCCGCCTCTCTCTCAAACCCTAACCCTTCAATCACATTTCGAACGGTATATATCGGCAGATTTGTTGATTAGCGATATATATCGGCAGATTTGTTGATTAAAATCTTAAGGAAAATTCACTAATAGATCGTTTATTTGGTTGTGTTTATCTGTTGTTGCTGTGAATCACTAATTTAGATACAGAAATTCTAGTAAATTCATCGCTAATCGTCGCATCCAAATACTGCACCGTAATTTCTAGGGTTTTTGATTTGCGGATAATAGAAAATGGTCGGAGGTGGGAACAGGAGGGATGAGGGATCATTTACCGTGAGCAACACCAATGTTTTTGCTGCTTTGGATACTAGGAAGAAGAGGAAAGATAAGGCTTCTGCCAAGGGAAGTAGCAAAACTGGTGCTGCTGGTAAATCGAAAGAGAAGGAGGAGAAGCCCGTGTTTTGGGCTCCAGCACCCTTGACAGTGAAGTCTTGGGCAGATGTGGATGATGAGGACGATGATGATTACTATGCCACCACTGCTCCTCCTCAGGCAATATGGGCTGCTTCTGGTGTGAATAGAGCTGAAGAAACTGAGAAATCTGATCACGTGGAGGTATAAGGATTGAGAATAATGGTACATTTTGATGTTTGTTGTGGATGCGTCTATGAATTTCTTGTTTATTATGTGATCTTTTGATTGGTTTAAGTTGATTAAATTTCTTTGCCTTTTGGAATCTATGTGAAAGATTGAGTTCTCTGGTGCTCATCAATTTGAACATTTGCTTCTATTAATCTTTTTTTTTTGTTGGGTGCTGCATTTGTAGTTTTAACATCAATCAAGACTCAATAGCTCTTGGTCTTGCTTTAGATTGGTATTTGCTTTATTCTGGAAAATTGGCCTATAATTCTTGATGAATTAAACATTTGCTATCTCTTGCTTTTACTGATTTGTTGGAGGTTTTTATGTCTAGCTATCTTCTGCCTTTGTCATTTTATAGTTCGAATTCTCACTTGTTTGAAAAGTAATTGATATGATTGATAAAGATTGCATGCGGGCAAATTAAATGCTTGGCCAGAAGTTGCTCTGAAGATCTTTTTTACCGACATTTGGTAGAGGTTCAATTTGTATAAGAACAGTGACGTAATTTAAGCATTTGCTGGGTTTTATTTTCTGTTTCTCGTAGGTTTTTTTCCCACTAGTGCATCTTTGTTTTGTAATTAGTTTCTTGTGTCAGTTTGATGATCTGCATGATAGTTGTGTCTCAGCTATTTTTGTTTAATTGACTTGCTACGGTTTCCAATTTATGCCATTGTACATACTCCTTTCATAAAAGGTCTTGATGTTAGTGTGACGGGGAATTTGGGACGACTAGTTTGCATACTGCAATATTTTACAATTGCCCTTCTTCCCTAATTTGAAAAATTCCTTCGTTTTCTGTTGAAAGAAAAATAATGTTGTGGCTACCTGTTTAACTTTTTGTTACTACACGAGCTATAACTATATGCTCCGTCAACTTAAGAGTTCCCTTGTTTAGTACTGACTTGGAAATGCAAAAGGCGTAACCCTGCTGCCCCCACCAAAAAAGAAAAACCAAAGAAAAAAAAGTAGAAGTAGCTTTTGCAGAGTGCTCGTGAGTTTAATGAATTGCTGCTGTCTGCACAAAGGATATCCCTTCTCTTCATTTTTAGACATTATACTCTGTTCTGTGATTTCGTCCATTTATTTTCCATTATTTATTAGTTGATACCTTTATTTCCTATGTACATGTATATTATTGTTGCCTTTGTGATTGAGTAGTATTAAATTGGTAAGATCATCGGTTTGTCGTGGTACCTTAAATGTTGAAGATGAATTCAATTTTTCCATCACATAGTTAATATTTTGTAGGACTTGTTGGGATGCACTTTCGTTTGCACACTTATTAACAACTGACAATGTGGAGAGAATGTTGTGTTACAAAATGTTCTGAAGTAATGGCTTACAGGCCTGGACTTTTTCTGCATTCTATGGACATAATTAAAACACTTAATTGCATCTTATTTCTGTGTGACCTTAAATGTGCTTCTTTGGGTGCATGATAATATTGTGTGTCGCTCCACTTCGGTTCTCCTCTCCCACTAAGATATGTGGTGATCATCTTTTCACTGGCCTCTCTGTGTGATTTTGTGTGCAGTATGCACTTTGCATGTTTTTGTTTCTCTAATCCCTTCTGCTCCCCGCGCCATGTGTGTTGTATCTGCTAATTGTGTTTATAAAGTTACATTGTTAGGCAATAAACTATTAACCATGACCGCTGATAAGCATGCCTTAACCCCTTGTTTTTTATTTATATTCTTATTTCTTGCAATTTGCCACAATTATTGTTTCTATCATCACTACTGGTTTCTGAAAGAGCCTGAAGAATATGTATGGTTACCTTGAGATGACACACCGTTGCACTTAAATCTTTTAATAGTTTATAAGTGTCAAGAGTTGCAGAGCCCGACATTTGGTATTAATATCACTTCTGTCAAAAAATTATGTGCAATAGTGTGCCTTTCTTTTATGACGTCGTACAGCCATAAGTTTAATATTGGGCTGAATTTCTAAACTGTATTTGATCTTATCATGGTTGTCTGTTGTCCATCTATATTGCAGGAAAGTGAAACTGAAGATGAGCTTCTTGATGAAGGTGGTGACGATGTGGAAGAGGAGACTGATCATGAAACGGAGGTCCAAGAACATCCTGAGCCGATTGTGAATAAGCCCGTGGAGGCCTCTCCAGCACCTAAAGAGACAGAAAGACAACTTTCCAAGAAGGAGAGGAAGAAAAAGGAGCTTGCCGAACTAGAGGCGATTTTAGCTGATTTTGGAGTAAACCCGAAAGAGAAAGCTGAAGACGAGACATCTGGTAATTGGTCTTCCTATCTTCTAGCATGATAATTTTTGTCTAACATTGTTGACCTCTAGCACGATTCCAATTGTTTTGGTGCTGTGACTCCATTCTTTTCTTGGTATGCTCTTGTGAATCAGTCTACCAGAATGTTGGTTCTCTAACCCTTTATTGAAAGAGCAACACTTGGGTGCACCAGTTGCACCGTGCATTTAATGCACAACTAATACTGTTCAATAAAAACGATTAATATTGTTCAGTGAAAACCACTAATACTGACCAACTAATACCTTGTAGTAGAACAACTAATACCATTTAAATATGCACTTGAGTTGCACTGTGCAATTGGTGCATAGAAGTATTTTCCGTTTCAATTAGTTTTGTAAGTTGTTGAGAATAGCTTTAATCATTAGTGTGGTAACCTTGTTAACACACTGCATCTGATTTTTATTCAATACAAGATATCAAGAAAAATGAGAAAGATGGGCAAGATGCAGAGAAGAAGGATAGTGCTGCCCCTGTAGAATCTAAAAGCGCAAAGAAGAAGAAAAAGAAGGATAAAGCATCCAAAGAAGCGAAAGAGTCTCAGGACGATCCCAATAGTTCAAATGCTCCTAATGAGCAGGAGGAAACTGCAGGAACTGGGCGTGTAGAGGAAGATGCTTCTGCTGTTGATGTGAAAGAGCGGCTCAAGAAGGTGATTTCTGCTAAGAAAAAGAAATCTAATAAAGAGCTCGATGCTTCTGCAAGAGCTGCTGCTTTGGAGGCTGCAGCTAGGAGTGCAAAGCTTGCTGCTGCTAAGAAGAAAGAGAAGAACCATTACAACCAGCAGCCAATCCGGTAAGAGTGTTTTTTTGGTCAAATGGAGATGGGCTTCTATGTTCGTTAATAAACTCCGAGTCGTGCTAGTTTTGTAGTCGATGATGAACTTTGATATAATGTTGACATGTCCGAGATGTTTTTTTGGTTAACAAATTTTGGTACATGTTAGATCAGTTTGTATCATACGACTTAATTACTGTATCTATTGCACTTTTTTTTGGATTCAGGATTTGTTTTTTCTCTTCTCCTACTTGTTTGTTGGTATTCGCTTGGTTGGTGTGATTTGTTAGAGTAGTTTTTTTTTTAAATGATTTTGAGTTTTGCTTTTAATAGAATGAATAAACTGTAACTATACAATACTGTCTTTGATATATATATATATATAAATATAAATTAGAATCACTCTACTGAAGGTGGGAGTTTAGATTTGAAGTTGGAAGTATGAAATTAAATGAGTTAGGGTTCAATACTTGAATTTTACTAGGTCGAAACGTAGCGGGAATGAGTCTCTTGATGTGCAGATCAAGTTGATGAAGTTTATGATGATTATGTTTGAAAGTCATAATTTAAATAACAATTTTCAAAAGTTCAAGTTATAAAATGGCGCTTAAGAAATGCTTCTTCCCCTTTCGTTGGAGTTTGAAAGACCCTACTAGTTGCAAAAAGAATGTCTCACTTGTACAACACAAGGCCGACCTTTTGTATTAAAATGATTTTTAGTAGTATTGACATCTCGAGACTTTTTTTTTTTTTCATTGAAAGGTACTCAGTTATAATAGTTTTCTAAGATAATCAATTACAAATTAAAATTGCTCCTCCTATTATTGATCACATGACATATCTTTTCGTTTTACTATAGATTGGAACCGCAACCACCACAAATAAAATAAGATCAGTCTATCATATATTAATAAAGAAAACTACCTCGTTAAGGGTATGTTTGGAGGGAGCTTATGAGCCCTTTGAAACATCTTAATATTATAAGATTCTTAGGAAACATCTTATAAGAGGTTTAGAAGCTTATAAGCTCCTTAAATTTATTTGACAAAAAAAAAAAAAACTAATAGCATTTTGTAAGATGCTAGAATAAGTTAAGTTCCTTAAATTTGTTAGGCAAAAAAAGAGAGGCGTCTCCCTCTCTGTTTCTCTCCCCCGAAAAGCCATAGCAGTGTTCATCCCGTCAGATCTGTTCATTCGTCAGTATCAGTGGGGTTCCAGATCGTGCTAGCGCGATTTGAGACCCTTGAAGAGTAGATTGTCCTTTAACTTTGTAAGTTTTAAATTGTCTTTTATTTTGTAGGTATTAGATTTGAGTTATCTGCTCAATTTCTATGATGATTATATTATTTCTTTGTCATCTGTTGCCTTTTTTGATAGTGCGGCCCCCTGATTTCTCTTCTTAGTTGAGAGCCTTTGATTTCTTTGCGAGTTGAAAGCCTTTTGTTTAATGTATTTCCTGAGTTGAGAGCTTGATTTTGTTTTTTCATTGTGACGTCTTGTGAAGACAATTTCTAGTGTCAAGTTTTATAACAACATAGGTCTAGGAAATCAAATCAAAGAAAATGATATTGAATGCATTGTGAGGGTGGTGGATCGACGAGTGAACAATCAATAGTAAAGAGTGTTGTCAGTGATTATATGATGAAGATGACTTGTAAAGTTATACTAAAACAACTTAGTGATTATATGATTTATCTTATTCGTAAAAAAAACCAATGATTTGACTCATCATTTTGTTAGGGCTTTTGGGTTATTCCAAGTCCTTATTATTGGGTCGAGCTTCCAATGATTGTGGATGGTCTTCTCGATATTTATTGTTTTTGCATTTAAGTTATAAGAGTTTTTGTTTCAAAAAAAAAAAAATTAGGGAAAAAAGACTAATAACATCTTATAAGATGCTATTTAGTGCTTATAAGCTCAAAAAAAAAAAATTCACATCCTAAATTTATTTTTCAATGAAATTATAAACTGCTTATAGCTTTAAAAAATTGCACCTTATAAGCTTTTAAACAAAACATAAGATCTTAAAAATAAGATTAGTCAACAGGCTCTAATTCCTGATTAAAAAAAAAAAATCATACACACATATAGAGTTCTCGATAAAAAATACTGTCTTCTATGTATAATTCCTTTCTGAATTTTTTATTTAATCTCATTGAAATTACAATTTTATTTTCTTGAATAAACTATATACCTGTTGTAGGATAATAGAGACGATCGTTTGTTAACCCAGTTCGTCGAGAACGACTACGTCTGGGGGCGTACCAAGCCAGGAGATTTCACTATATCATCAACCTATTATTCTATACAAGAGATGCCTTTATATAGGGAGTACAAAGAATATTGAATGTCTAATTTATTTCTCCATTGATTGCTATTGATGAAGGCCTAATTTTTCTCTTAATTACTTGATGAAGGCACACAATGTGTTTTTCCTTCAACACTCCCCCTTGTGCCAAATCAAAAGGGTGGTAGGTGCATAAATGTTGTCTGGCTAAAAACCTTGCCAAGCAACAGAAACTAAGTGGGAAAATAAATCTTAGTCGAAGGGAAAAGAGTTACAACGCACCTATGTCGAGACTCCCCCTGAAGTCTACATCTCTCACTTGATAAGTACGTTTATCATGTGAGCTGCAAATCTCAATTCTTGTCATGTACTTCTCAAGAATTGTTCTTGGCAATAATTATGTAAACAAATCAAACATAATTTCTTTAAAGCTTACTTAAGTTCCTTGTACTTAATTAAAACTTGTTGGTTCCCCTGGTAAATGCATAAATCATTTTGGGAATGAGCTTTATGTGGATTTCAAAGATAACCAACATAAACAAAACCAACTAACACATTATTTAACCTATAGGTGTAAGAGGTAGCTTCAACATTTCTTAAGGGTTATAATTTCATCTGTTGTCCATTTCCAAATTTCATTAAGGGTCACAATTTCATCAGTGGTCTCTTTAGCATTTTCAATAATGACATAGCAAGCCCATTCAAAGGTTTCTTTTTAGGTATCAGAGCGTATCAATGACACCATTCCGATGATACTTGCATTTGGTCCTGAACTAAATCTAGATAACAAGTTCATTGAGAAGGTAATAATCAATCAAGTGTATAGAACTAAGTATAATAATGCGCATACTGAACTTATATAGGGAATTTCAAATCCCAATAGCTCTTTGTCATCTTTCTTTAGACGAAATGGATCTTTCTTTAAATCCATATTTCGATCGATCATGGGAGTGCTAACCAGATGCATCTTGTCCGTGCTAAATTGCCTGAACATATTTTGGACATATGCAGATCGGTGGATAAGTTTCCCACAAGCTCAATGTTCTAGTTCAAAGCCTAGACAAATTGAGTTTTCCCAAGATTCTGTATCTCAATTTTGGATTGCAAGTAGCTCATGATTTTCTTATTTCGTTAAGAGTATATATTTTGTGGTTTCTCTTAGTTCATTAAGATTACCTATTATGTTCATTCATCAACATAAACTGTAAATCCGAAATTTGCTTCTTTATAAAACGCAGGGGCACTTTTCGTCATTCTATAATATTTCTCAATCACGTAGTCATTTAAGCAGGTATACCACATACATCCAGATTATTTCAATCTAAAGTGAGTATTTCAAGTTTATTGCAAACACACTCCGTGGTTTATAGTCACTTGACTTGGGTAATGGAAAGACCATCAAGTACTTCCATATATATCTCTATATTAAGATCCTCATAGAGATATGCAGTAATCACTTTGAAAACTATTAGGCTAACTAAGTAGTGAAACGTTATAATAATAATTATGTCAACCCAGGGCGTAGTGAGAAATATATCAGGACTTCATATTTCTCATTACGCTTTCTGACAAAGACTCGTTTATGTTCTACATGCTTTACACTTGGTCAGGCTAGCACTACCATACCAAATACCAGTGTCTTTGTTATATAATCAAGTTCTTCCTGGATTGTTTATTTCAGTTTAGGCCAATATGCTCTTTGTTGTTATTATACGATTGAGCGTGGTTCGATATCATTGTGCTCTATAATTCCTTGAGCAACGGTATAATCAAATACATCATCAATCTGTGTGCAATGTCTATCCATCGACTCATATGCACTCTAATATATTGAGATTTCTTAATCTATGGAATCATATAAAACTTAGGAGCGTCCTCCAGTAATGATTCATGGACATAATTATAATCAGAGATAATCTCATGAGATGTATTCTCGACATTGATGATCAATAAATTGAATTGTGCCACACCTTCATTTTTTTTCTTTTGGATGGTGTCAATCGAACCAGGTGGCTTCCCCCATTTACTTTTGAGAGCCACAACCTCAACTACACTTCCACCAAGTGTGGTTGCAACACCTTTTCTACGGCATTGTGCCCCTTGTTGGGGACTTCTAACCTTGCAGACATTTGCGGCTGGTATATGGGACCTAGTCACTATAGCAGTATAAGTAAACGTATCAGACATCGGATCTGTTACGTTCTGAATATCAATTATTAATTGTACTTCACTTTCACGTTGTGAAGTTTGAGGATATATGAGACATAGTGGGGATAGACCACGATACTTCCAGTCGTTCCCTTAGAAAATTCTTTTTCTTATCTCCCCCTAACGACGGGAAGACTGTCTCATTAAAGTGATAATCCGCAAATTTAGCGATAATTAGGTCGTCTGTCAAGAGTTATGAATAGCGGATAATTGTTGGGGATTCATATCCAACATATATACTTAATCGTCTCTGAGAACCCATCTTAGTACGCTGTGGGGGCGCAATAGGCACGTATATTGCACAATCAAATATGTGTAAATGTGAAATATCAGGCTTATATCCAGTTACCAACTGGTACGCACAATGATTGGTCAATAGTGGGTTTGAAACGAATATGTAAAGTTGCATGCAATATTGCATAACCCCATGCAGAGATAGACATGTTGATGCGCATAAACAGTGTCATAGCCACCTTTTATTTTCTTTTGATGGTAGCCTCTGCGAGACCATTTGTGTAGCACAAGGGGTGCAAGATGCTTCACATTGATCCCAATAGATATGCAATAATCATCAAATGCTTTTGATGGTGATAAGAGTGGTGAGCCGTTAAACATATAATATGTGCTAAGAGTTTGCAATGCATAATTAATTGTGGATAGTAGAACGACATGTGACCATATGTCGAAGAATTAACCAGAACCATAAAATACTTGAATGATCCGCATTCTGGATGAATTGTTCCACAAATATCATCTTGTATTCTTTATGAGAATGAAATATTATATTTTGAATCTGTAGCATAAGTAGGTCTCACTGTTACTTTTGCTAAAGAGCAGGCTTTGTAAAATGAGTGATGTACTTTTGAGATTTATAATGAGGTAGAGTGCAGTGTAAATAGTATTTCTGGTACTTTAGAAAAAAAAAGGTTGCAGGAAAGCAACTACATGACCGATATTGTGCATTATATCTCATTTTATGCTTCACTCAGAAAACAAATGTCCGTATTAGTTCTTCAAAATATGGATCATCATGTCACAACTTGGATGTCCAAGATTGTCATGAAAAAACCTATATTAATCAGTGTCCCATAGTTCATCATTGGTGACAATATATGATTCGAGAATCCAAATAATAGTGAGATACAATTCACTAGATTGACTCATTAATTTCTCTAAGATGTGTTTTCTTCCATATTCACTAGAGGTAATTAAATTTCATTCTCATTATGATCTTTTCAAATGATAATGTTGGCACAAACATCTTTAAAATTAAACAAGAAATATTGATGCACAATATATTGAAATAAATTTTTACTTTTAGAATAAAGTTCAAATTAATAAGCCAACATCACTAAAGGATCTTAAACCAAAAATCACACTAAGAAATCATCGATCTAAATAACTTTAAGACCCAAAGTACTTGTTCAAATAAAAGGAGGCACTAGGTCTTAGCAACATTCTTGAAAAATGAGAAATAGATAAAGTAAAGCAGTTAAAATCACAAATACATATTGGTTGGGCAGAGTCCTTGTTGCCATTGAAATCTACATTCGTGAGGTTAACATCTTTACGATGGTTTGCCTTCCATATAATGGGTTTCACGTTCTTTAGATTCTCCATGCCTCTTATAATTAATTGCTACTTTGTGCTTGCATGGTAATGGTAATATGAAGCAGTTAAGAAGCTAAAACTTATCAATAAAATCAAAACTGCCATGCATGAATAATAAAATGAAAGTAGGATCATCTTCTGTGATTTGCTTTTTACAGAAAGTAAGACGTGTTTTAAAACACAACATATCATTAAAAAAAATTAACCTTTTAATAGTCAAGTAAGTGGATTTCATTCCCCTAGACAGTTAGTTCTGGAAGCAGAGTATTAGGCATGTTTTCAAAATGTCCCGATCTCCCACTGTTCTTCGGATGTTTTCAATTGAAAGTAATCCCAACATAAACTAGGATTGATATGTTGTCTTAGAAATATTAGGACATTGACTTTGACCTTGTCAAACGGCTCTTCGTCCTTGGGATTAGTGGATTGTCGATTGTGAAAAGGTAATCCATCTCTAAGAAGGTAGGTTCCACATCGAAAACCCAACAATGATATTCAATTTCTTTTGAGCTCAATGTTATAAATTCAGGTCAAGTTGGTTAAGTCATGTACTGCAAACAAGGGAGTTTATATATTAATTACTCAAACATAGCAATATGAAATATTTACTTTCAAGAATGTGCATAAAAAAAAAAGAAAATTTTGAGACCAAAGGTCACATATTTTGCCGTTTTGTGAAAATACTTTATCACATTAATTTATACTCATGTGTATCACTCCTGAATTTTCTTTATCATGAAGGTGTACAATAACGAATATGCATACAAATAAAGTATGACACAAAAAAAATCAATTCACAAAATGATCATAACCTCACATACCCAAATACATCATGGGAGTTTAGAATATTTGAAAACAGTTTCATCAATGTAAAAAAAATTGTGTGGCTTTTCTTGCAAAAATATAACCTATTTCTTTATATAGAAAAACATTCAATAAATTTCAGTGAATCAAATCAATCACAATAATAAGCAATAACAGACAAGTAAAGATTTTCACATAAATCCTAATATCTACAGCAAATAATTCCCAAGCTTATACTGCGGCAAACAGTTCTAATTGCTGAAATTTAAAAGAGATTAAATTTCTTTACCAAAGCGGAACCCTACGGTAAGGGTTCCTCATGACCATCCATGAAAAATTTAACTCGTTAAAAAGCTTCAATGGAGGCTCATGTATTTGCTTCCTCGTCTCATATTCATTGACAATTCCATCAGTCTTAGACTCGTCTCAAATAGGTAGAATGAGTCCAAAAGAAAAGCTCAACATAGTGACAGATTAGCCACAGATAAATAAAATAAAAAAAACATAAATTTAATAGAGTCAATATCCTTTACAGTTTGCATATGTACATACTAAACTCAGGTATAAAAGTTGTAATGAGGCTTAAATTCATTACTTAAAATTCAATATTGCACACAGTCAAGATTGTCAGTATGTCAGTTCCATATGCTGCCAACGAAGGGTTAAAAGCCAACAAAATCGATGTAATACCATTTCATATCAATATACACACTCTATACCAATTCAAAGTTCAGGCCAGGAACAATATATGGCAGATGACAAATATGGATTGACTAATAATTACATATATGCAAATTCAAGACAGATTCAAATAATTGATACACCAATTACCTTGTGGCACCAATTCCATATTGTCTCGCATAGTTTACATTACCATGATAATCATCAATCCTTGCGTAGAAATCACTGCCATTCGCATATCATAATAAACCTAATTAACAAAAAATTAACAGATTCAATTAATAAGGGAAACAAATATAAACCCTAATTAATTATTTATATACAAAATAAATCTCAAGGCTCCCCGTGACGATGAAAAAGGTAGCGTGAAGCAATCCTCATGGTAGAGACTCGTGCTGATAACGTGTTGTAGGATATTAGAGACGATCGTTTGTTAACCCAGTTCGTCGAGAACGACTACGTCTGGGGGCGTACCAAGCCAGGAGATTTCACTATATCATCAACTTATTATTCTATACAAGAGATGCCTTTGTATATGGAGTACAAATAATATATTTAATATCTAATTTATTTCTCCATTGATTGTTATTGATGACCTAATTTTTCTCTCAATTACTTGATGAAGGCACACAATGTGTTTTTCCTTCCACAATACCTACATTTTTTGATTTCATTGAAACTATATACCTACATTTCTCCTCCTCATTAAAACTACATACCTACATTGATCAGTAGCCCACTGGAAAAATGAAAAAGGGCTTCTTTCCGATAGGCCCAGTAGTCAGCCCACAAAAATTACCTGCTAGTCTATTCCAGGATCGGCCCACTATATATCTACAGCACATTGGTTCGGCCAACTGATACTGTACAATATTTGCATTGAGATAAAACACACACAAACATTTTATGGGCTTTTTTGGACCTACTAGTACTTAATTTTAATTTGAATTCCCAATCCAACTTACTATACTTGATATATAAATCTTGCTAAATGACTTATTAGATTTAAAGTTTGCAATAAAATGAAGACAAAGTCTAGTATAAAAATTTACATATATGAATTTTTTTTTTATTTACAAACAAATTCTGTATATGGTGAAGGTAACACAAAGTTGAGTGGTTTATAGTTCACTCGGCCCGAGTGGTTCATGGTTCACAAGGCCCAAATAGATCGTGATTTAAGATTCATTATTTAGTGTTTATGGTGTAAATGGTTCACCCGACCCGAATATGTCATAATTTAGGGTGATTTTATAGTTTTTCATACATGAAATTTTTTACTAGACCTACTCTAAAATGAATTAGGATTTACTACTTCGATTCTGGGTCTTTGACTAGGTCAAAATGTTATGAGATAAATACTTTTAGTGGAAAATATTGTATGACGTAGTTGGTATCATGACTTTCACCACATGTATATTAAATGACTAGTGTAATTATTAACAAGAATTACTTTTTAAAGAACTCCGTTTTAAACATGAAATCATCCCACACGAAACTCTCTCGTAATTTTATTCACAAGTTAAGTTTTGAACTCACAGGTTTTTTCAAAAATATTTAGGAGGTGTTTGCAAACTCTACTTAATGTTTAGAAGCAATTTTTAAAAAGTAGATCTCTGGTGCATTAAATGCATCGTTTAACTCAAGTGCATTTTTTAAACATGCAACTTGTTCTCTTAAAACGTTCAATTTATTCCGTGTGGATCAAGTATACATTTCAGGTTAAATAAGTTGAACAACTTAAAAAAAAGATATTGCATGTCTTAAAAATAAACTTGAATTGCATAATGTACATGTTGCAAACTCTTTACCATTTTTAAAATAATTAATTTTTAAGACCTACCTAAATTTGCAATTACTCCCTTACATAATTATGCTTTCAATTTAACCAAGTATATGCGTTTATTTGGACATAGAGATTCCATGACAGTTTGATGATGGATCCACATTTGGCATTTCTCAATTTCAAAACAACTAATTTTCCCCTGTTTTCTTTTTTAATTTCCTAATTTATATTTTGTACTATTCTTGTTTCCTCTCTCTTTCGCGTGTGGAAGCAAAAAACTTGATTCGCCAAGCAATCCCTCCTCTTCTTCCCTCCCTCTCTCTCGTAGAACCCAAATAGTGACGCACACATGCTATATCCTTGCAAAATTGCATCCTTGTTTTCTGGATAAATGATGTCTACGTTATTCTGTATACCAGGTTAGTGTACTTTCAATAGATTGATTACGAAACCAGGAGAGCAAGCAAGCACAAATGCTTTTGGTTCTCATGTGATGCATAATTCCTTAATTTCTGGATCTAGGTTTTTAAGAAATTAGTGTTAATTCAGCTCCTCGGAAGTATGAGAGTGTTGTAGAATGATTGGGGTCCTAAACATGTTTTACGGGGCTTGCTTTTATGACTGAGTTTCGAAGTTTTGGATTAATGTTGTTTTCAAGTTGAATTCACTGGGATAATTTGTTTTTCTCCATCACAATGTATAGCTGAGTTCTCTTTTTCGATTTGCTTTCTATATTTTAATGGGGTTGGGGCTGGTTATTAAAATGCATTGGCTTATATGTGGTTGTCATTGTGTTGTGGGATTATTATAACTGAAACTGTGTTTCTTGATCATATATTATTGAAATGAATAGAGTTTTGAATGGATGGATCTTGATTTTCAGGTTTGCGTTGCTGTTTTGCTGGCTTTGAACTGTAATTTTTTCTAAAATTGAGATTGGTGCGGGGACTAAGGGCTCGCTCTTGGTCCCCTGCAGATAAGTTTCAATAGAAGTCCACTTCATTATATTAAGGCAATGAGTGCTGAGCTCGGTAGCCCATTTCTTGGGGTGCCACTTAAATGTACTGTTTTTGGATCAAGAAACAAGGGAGATTATGCTTACCTTAAGTGAGTTAAACGAAACATCCCAAAGAAGGAAACAAATCTTCAGTCATGTAAATGTGCCAAAAAACTTGATTGGATCTTCCAGGGAAACAAATTTATGCAGTTGTGTGGGAAGAATGCCGAGTTATATTGGAAGACTTTGGAATGTCGGAGTAGTCAGATGGTCAATTCCGTCAAAGTGCCAATTGCTCGAAGCAAGGATCTTGTCAAGGTTATGAGTCCAGTATGGGAAGAGGGCTTATTGCTGTTCAGGTGCTCTGTTTTCTTTACTGTGATATCTGGGGTGTGTTTATTGGTTTGGTATGGGCAGTCAAAAGCAAAAGTGTATATTGAAGCCAGTTTGTTCCCATCAGTTTGTTCCCTACTGAGTGATCATCTTTGATTTTGGTAAGGTTAGAAGAGTATAACCTTTAAGCATTACTTTAGAGTCGTGCTAAATTGGGCCTCATAGTGAAGAGTTCTCATGTGGGGAGATTCCTACCGTCAAGCTTCGAATTCGTCCTTTTGCGAGCCTCAGAAAGGGAAAAATTGTTGTTGATGCAGTGTCGAATCCAAGTTTATTGGTAGCACAGAAGAAGAATTACACTTGGTTGGGGATACTTTTGGGAATAATTTGCACAGATCTATTCGGGGTGAATATTTAAATACAAATTTAATTCTTATAATTATTATTAGTATGAATTAATCCTATATTAATTAAAATAATAATTCAACAACATATCATACATATAATTAATTAACGTAAATCCTATGCATGCGGAATTCTACGAGTTTACGTGAACGTACCTCTTGGGATGACAGTGATCTGACTGATTAGACTAACCAAAATAACTTCCCAAGTATTCCCTTAGTCCTTGTTCGACTATCCGGTGGTAGGACACTTGTGAACAATTAACAAAAAGAAAATAAATTATGTTGTACCACCTTTGTGGATTTACTAATTTTTCCAGCACATGGAATTGTACTTGAGAATGAAAGAATCATCCCCTATTTATAGATAGGTGATGGGCGATTTTTGGGGTAAAAAAACAATGTGGGAAAATCTTTTCTTGATCTCCAAGAAATCTAGAATATATCTCCTATATTCTTTTTCCCATAATTAAAATATTCCACAAAAATCTCACCTCATCACATTATGGATATTTTCGAAAATAAGAGGGTCCAAGATTCCAAGATTTGGATCTTCTTGAATTTATGAGATATTCTTGTATTTCAAGAAATACATATCTTCCATAATATATAATATATATTTTCAAGAAAATCAAGAAAATCTTTCTTGCCCTTTATTTTAAAAAAAATCGAAATATCCCTTATGAATAACCAAGTGGGAGATTTCTTGAAATTAATGAGATAATCTTGCATTCCAAGAATACATATCTTCATTCCATAACAAAATTCAAATAAAATCTTTCTCCCTCTTTTATCCATAAATTTCGAAAATAATTAGGAAAAATAAGCAACAATATTTATTTTATTTTAAACACCTTTTTCAGTTATTGGACTATATGTTGAGCTACTCAGGGGGCCTTTAGGAGAATTAAGATTGGACCTTCCAATGGATCTTGAATTATCAATATTGAGCCACAATATTATTCAAGCCCATAAATATTAATTAATCTCACTACATAATTAATATTGCACTATCCATCTTAACCCATATTACAGTCAATATGGCTCCCGGTTATTATTTTCCGTGTTTAAGATTATCTAGCCCATTAATTAATTCAAGCCACTGAAATAGCTTTCCATGAATTAATATCTTTTGTCCTTGGTCAAGGAATGGTTCAACATTATTATTCATACCGGAAACTAATTCCACTTGCAAGATTTGGTATGATAAAGCTTATGAACCTCCCCAAGGCAAACCGTCGAACAAAGCGTGCTTGCACACGATTCTTCCGTATTAAATCTTAGCAATCACATGTGACCAATAATATTGCCCAAGATAAAAAGTATTGAATCTCATTGATTCTCTACCCATGATAAGTCAAAACAATAGTTACCAATCACACGTGATCCTATTTAAGGAACGAAGATTAAGAAATAACGAACCATCGAGGTCTAATTCTTCCTTGTTGGATTCAAGAAGAATTTATCCTCATGTAGGTCCTATTCGATTGCATCGGTCATGAACTAGTGTAATCTCTTGGTCAAGACAAGCCAATCCGAGCCTTACACTTCAACCTTTCACGATGGATTGTTCATTTCCATCTAGGTCGTGAATGGCGTACTTTTTAGTTACAAGGATCGTTAATTTAATCTTATGTGATCCGGTATCACTAAATTAACTACAATGTAACACGTCACGATTTATTGAGCAGTTATGCAAATAAATATATGTAATATTCGATGATATTTAAAGCATCGATTGATAAACAATTTATTCGATAAATAAGTCGAAAATTGGTTTTGATTATACAAAGTAAAAGCATACTTTCGGTATAATCCCAACAATCTCCCACTTATACTCAAAATCGCTTTTAAGTATACTACAAACATGTCTCGTGTATGTCTGTGACATCTAATGTCACCCTACACTAACCTAATAATTTCTCCCACTTATACTCAAAAGCAGATTGCAAATCGGTCTTGACACCCATTCCTTCCACATGTCTCGAATGTATTGAGGCAGACCCTTTGTGAATGGATGCGCTGGGTTGTCTTGAGACGCTATCTTTGCCACATCTATATCTCATCTCTTAACGATATCTCCTATAAGATGGTATTTCCTTTCAATGTATTTCTTTGGCCTTGTGGGCTCTTGGTTCCCTTGAATTTGCAATCTGCTCGGCATTGTCACAATAAATGATGATTCTATTTGGGCAAATTAGGAACCACATTCAAGTCCACTAGGAAGTTCTTGAGCTAAAACGGCTTTTCGTTGCCTAGCAAACAACTACATATTTGGCTTCCATGGTAGAATCTGCGGCGACGATTTACGCTTGACGCTTCTCCCATCACGGCTCCTCCCCATGCAAAACACACTACCCGAGGTAGATTTTCCGAGTCTATATCGATTGGAATCCGAGTCCCGTGTAAAGATGGGGATTGGACTATCGACCGATAAATCAACATTCTATCCCGAGTTCTTTTCGGATACTTGGAATATTTTAAGCTGCCATTCAATGCTCTTTTTCCGGGTTACTTTGATATCTTGCCACCATGCCAAGCGGCAAAGCGGATATCCGGTCTCTGCATAAGATTGCATACATAAGGCTTCCGACAACCGAAGCATAAGGAATACCTCTCATGTCATCTATCTCATTTTGCGTCTTAGGGGACATTTTCTTGGATAGATGAATTCCATGTCTGAAAGGTACGAAGCCTTTCTTGGAATCTTGCATCTTTGAATCGTTTCAAGACAGTGTCTATGTATGAAGCTTGCGGTAAGCCTATCATCATTTTCTTGCGATCTCGAGTGATCTTGATCCCAAGGATGTGTCCGGCTTCCCCTAAGTCCTGTTGGGATTATACTGGAAAGTATGCTTTTTACTTTGTATAATCGAAACTGAATTTTCAGACTTATTTACTGAAATAAATTGTTTATCACTGATGCTTTAAATATTAATGAATGTTACATATATTTACTGCATAATTGTTCAATAAGTCGTACGTGTTATATTGTAGTTAATTTAGTGATACCAGATCACAGAAGATTAAATTAACAAATCCCTTTGTAACTAAAAAGTACGCTTATTATTCACGACCTAGATGGAAATGAACAACCCATCGTGAAAGGTTGAGGTGTAAGGCTCAGATTGGCTTGTCTTGACCAAGAGATTACACTAGTGCATGAATGATGCACTGAATAGGACCTACATGAGGATAAATTCTTCAGAACTGAACAAGGAAGAATTAGACCTCAGTGGTTCGTTTTTTCTTAATATTCGTTCCTTAAATAGGATCACGTGGGATTGGTAACTATTACTTTGACTTATCATGGGTAGCGAATCAATGAGATTCAATACTTTTTATCTTGGGCAATATTATTAGTCACATGTGATTGCTAAGATTTAATACGAAGAATCGTGTGCAAGTATGCTTGTTTGATTTGTCCCCCTTGGGAGGTTCATAAGCTTTATCATACCAAATCTTGCAAGTGGAATTAGTTTCCGGTATGGATAATAATGTTGAACCGTTCCTTAACCAAGGATAAAAGATATTAATTAATGGAAAGTTATTTCAGTGGCTTGAATTAATTAATGGGCTAGATAATCTTAAACCGGGGAAATAATGATCGGGAGCCATATTGGTCGTAATATGGGTTAAGATGGATAGTGCAATATTAATTATGTAGTGGAATTAATTAATATTTATGGGCTTGAATTATATTGTGGCTCAATATTAGATATTCAAGGTCCATTAGAAGGTCCAATCTTAATTCTCCTAAAGGCCCCCTAAGTAGCCCAACATATAGTCCAATAACTGAAAAAGGTGATTAAAATAAAATAAATATTGTTGCTTAATTTTTCCTAATATTTCGAAAATTATGGATAAAGTTGGGAGAAATATTTTCTTTGAATTTTGTTATGGAATGAAGATATGTATTCTTGGAATACAAGATTGTCTCATTAAATTCAAGAAATCTTCAACTTGGTTATTCATAGTGATATTTTCGAAAAATATGAAATATAGTGGGCAAGAAAGATTTTCTTGATTTTCTTGAAAAGATATTATGGAAGATATGTATTTCTTGAAATACAAGAATATCTCATAAATTCAAGAAGATCCAAATCTTGGAATCTTGATCATCTATTTTTTCGAAAAATCCATATATATAGAGTAGGTGAGATTTTTGTGGAATATTATGATTATGGGAAAAATAATATAGGGGATATATTCAAGATTTCTTGGAGATCAAGAAAAGATTTTCCCACATCATATTTTGCCAAAAAATTCGTTCACCCTAGTCTCTATAAATAAGAGATGGTTCTTTCATTCCCAAGTACAATTCCATGTGCTGGAAAAATTAGCAAATCCACATAAGTGGTGCAACAAAGTTTATTTTTTCCTTTTTGTTAATTGTTCGACAAGTGTCCTTCCATGGGATAGTTGAGCAAGGGCTAAGGGAATACTTGGAAAGTCCTTTTGGTTAGTAAAATCTAATCAATTCTTTGCCATCCCGAGAGAATGCGTTCACGTAAACCCGTAGATTCTGCATCGTAGGTTTTACGTGGCTTATTATATGCATGATATGTTGTTGCAATTATTATTTGAATTAATATAGGATTAATTCATGCTAGTAATAATTAAAGAATTAAATTTGTATTTAAATATTCACCCCGAATAGATCTGTGCAACCTATTTCCCAACAACTGGTATCAGAGCCACGGTTTCGGGCTCTGAATAATTTAAATTGTAATTTAATTCGCGGACATTAAATTTGAAATTGGATAGTAGAATTGCTAGATCTATTTTGCAGGTATCCAATTGTCATGGAATTTAATATGTTTATGCATGCATATAAACGTGGTTTTTTTAATTGATTCGTTAGGATTCGTTTTTGCCTCGTGAGAAAATCCACGAAAGTAGATTAGAATTTGTTTGATTTGATCAATGTAATAGACTAGTCTAAATCTAGGTTTATTTATTTTTTTGTAAATAAATTGTAACCGGATCAAAACGAGGACGGAGACGAAGAATTAAAGGATGAAATCAGAATCAAGGCGAAGGCGGTGTCGTTAAACGGACGCATGAGGAGGCACGCGATGCGGATGATCAAGGATGCACGTGTGGCAGGCAGGCCGAGGAAGCGTGAGGATCGATCATGGACAGCGTGGCGGCGCTAGGATCAAGACAAGGGCGACGTCTTGTGTGGACCGGGGCGGGCGGACGCTGGCGAAGCAGCAGACCGGAATCTGAAGCGCGGACGACGCCGGCAAAGGGCGTAAGGTAAAGGCGGGTGATGCCGCTAAAGCGCGCACAGGCGGCTTCGGGTATCGCGACAGGCGACATCGCCGCTCGGGCGGGGGACTTTGGCGCTTCGGGTGGGCGATTTCTTGGCGCTTCGGGTGGGCGTCTGCTGCCGTGTTAAGGCTTGACGGACCTTGACAGCGTCGTCATCCCATTTATTTAGCTACCAACAGCATTTCGAGACGGAGTTCTTTTCGAGACGATCAAGTGGGAGAAATTCAAGACGGTATTTCTTCAAGATCAGGCCAAGAAAAATCAAACCATGACAATTGGATAATTTGTGTCCAATATGTTTATTTTTCTGTTTTGCTTGATTTATTTTGTGCTATCTTATGCTTTATTTAATTTGTTTAAATGTGTTTGCATGAGAATTGTCCAAATGAAAAATCTCACCTTCAAAATTACTAAGTATGTTTAAATAATTAATTGACAATTTTATTCCGGATAATAAAATTGAATTAATTTTGACCTCCATGATTTATTCATTTGTGAATTCTTTTGGAGAAATTCCCCCCACAGGACGGTCAAAAGATAGCTTTCACATGAATGAATTCCAAACGGATGATTGTGGGTTATTACTAGTGGTGACGATGACCCTCCCCACGAGGCTCGATCAAAGCGAAATAGTAAGCCTGTATTTAATCATGGTTATTACTTAGGTATAAAATTGATATGCATATACTTCCCCGAAGTCCCTGTCAACTTTATATTGGTCAAGTGGGAGCCAACTATTAATCTGGATATTAAAGGTTTGTAACTGTTCTTGTTTGTAACCTGCTTGAATGTGTTTAAATAATGACCCACCCCACGTGGCTTATTTAAACTTTTGAGATGTTGGTGATGCATGTTCATATTTTTTTTGAGATTTTAAATATGATGCATGTGATCGAATCTTGTGATATACTTGTCTTTATTGCATATAGTTGTTTATTCGATTCAAAGATGTCGTTACCTTTTAATCCATTGTTATTATACTTAAAGTCAATACAATATGTATGGAAACTATATTGATTGGAAACGAAAAATTATAATTGTCCTAATCGCACAAAAAGCACAAGTGGATTCTTGACACACCAAAATCGGATGAGCCAACCGACGAGTCAAAACACACGGGACTCGTCGGATCACCTTCTTGAGAGATGTAAATTTGAAAATGGTGGAGGGCAACCCCGTAAGGGATTACGTCATCAAAATAGATGGCCCATCCCGAACAAACTTGAGATTACGAGCGCAGATTATGATCCGGAGACTCGGATGAATTTGGTACTTCTCTCTCCAAAAAAAAGTTTTTGAACATTTTGGCCTCATTAGCTAATTTGTTGCAAGCTTTTGGTCTCGGCAGAAATGATGATAAGGCACCAAACTCAAGCTTTGATTTGACAAGCGGTCCGTCTTCATCTTCTAGGCCAAGGGTAGGCAAGATAAAAAGAGGACCAAAGGCCATAAGCAATAAAACTCAATTGTTGCCAAGGGCAATGGTAAGATGAGAATGCTTGTTGTGTCAAGGAAAATCCAAAGAGGAAGTGCTTAGCGGCGGTGAGAGGACAATGGAGGTTTTACTGTTCCAACCCCAAAAGGGGGCGGAATGAAAGGTAATTCTCACGCACTAGTTGTTGAAACTTGTTTAGCGGCGTATACTTCTCATTCGTGGGTGGTTGATCGAGATCCACTAATCATGTTGGCTTCCGGGTTCAAAATGATCCGCAACTTAGTGGGAGTGAGATCCTCATCACCTTTGGGCGACATTACGAAAGTAGAAGTCATTGCAATGCTACGTAAGTGGCAGATATTGCAATGCTACGATAGTAACGATTATTGCAACACTACGCAAGTAGCAGACATTGCAATACTACATGAGTAGTAGTTAAAGCAGTGAGAGAAGTGCACCTATCTTTTGAAGATAAAGTTTTTTGAGATTATCTTTATGTTCCCAGTTTTAGAAAGAATTCACTTTCAGTTTCTAAAATTCGATTAAAGGACACTAAGTTTCTTCTAATAAGAATGACATCATTTTTGAAATGATGAGTGTATCTGTTACGGGACATTGATGGAAAATCTCTATACAATTAACTATGCACACCACTCACGAAATGTATCCTATAACACATCAACTGTTTCCTAGAAAAGAAAACGTTCATCAGACGTGAACAAGACACTTCTTTGGCATCTAAGATTAGGTCATATAAATCCAAAGAGGATTCAAAGGTTGGTGAAAGACGATTCTCTGAAGCTTCTCCAAGTTGAACTGTTTCCAACCTGCGAATCATGTTTGGAGGGAAAAATGACCAAGAGGGCATTTGGAGCCAAGGGGAATAGGGCCAAAGAAGTGTTAGAGATCGTTCACACAGATGTATGTGGTCCAATGTCAACCAAAGCAAGAAGAGGTTATGAGTATTTCGTCACTTTCATTGATGATTACTCAAGGTACGGTTATATTTTCCTTATGAAGCATAAATCTGAGACATTTGAGAAATTCAAAGAATTTAAGGCTCAAGTAGAGAATCATAGGGAAAAACGTATCAAGTCTCTACGTTCTGATCGTGGAGGCGAATACCTCAGCGATGAGTTTTTGAACTACTTATCTGATGAAGGGATTGTATCCCAGCTCACGGCATCCGGAACCCCTCAACAAAATGGGGTTGCAGAGGGAAGAAACAAAACTCTTTTGGAAATGGTTAGGTCTATGATGAGTTATGCGGATCTTCCCGAGTCGTTCTTGGGTCATACCTTGGAAACATCGACTTATTCTGAACTTGGTGCTATCCAATTCGGTTCCCAAAACTCCGAAAGAATTGTGGACCGGGCGCAAGCCTAGTATGATACACATGAGAAATTTGGGGGTGTCCGGCCTACGTGTTGGACAAGGAAGCCGGTAAATTGGATCCTCGTCGTAATTAAGACTTGTTTGTAGGATACCCGAGGGAACAAAAAGGGTGTATGTTCTATGGTCCCGAAGATCAAAAGGTGGTCATCAGCACCCACTTTAGATTTTTGGAAGAAGACTATATGAACCAAAGAAAACCCAGGAGTGAGATTACCTTAAATGAACTTAGAGGGCAAACCTCGGCCAACCAATTGTATCTTAGATGATATACCAAACGATACACTTTCTGGCGAGACCTCGTCAGAGTGGGAGAGTTGTTAGAAAGCCCTTAGAGATTTATGGGAATAGGAGAGTGCTCGGACTTGATTCCCGGCACAAAGACGAATCGAGACCCATGGACATATGACGAGGCACTCCAAGATAAGGATCTGATTCTTGGCAAACAACAATGAAAATTTGAAATGGGTTCTATGTTTCATAATAGAGTGTGGGAGTTAGTCGAACCACTTAATGGGGTCAAACCCATTGGATGCAAGTGGGTATATAAGAGGAAAAGAGGATCGGACGGGAAGGTTGAAATCTTTAAAGCAAGACTAGTGGCGAAAGGTTATACTCAGAAAGAAGGGATCGATTTTGAGGAAACTTTTTCGCCGTAGCCATATCTTAAGTCCATCCATATTCTCTTATCTATTCTTTGCAAGATTTCGACTTTGAAATCTGGCAAATGGATGTCAAGACAGCTTTCCTTAAACGAAAGTCTTGATGAAGAGATCTATATGCAACAACCCCAAAGTTTCATTGAAACAGGCCAAGAACACCTAGTTTGTAAGCTCAAGAGGTCCATTTACGGACTCAAACAGGCATCCAGAGCTTGGAACCAATGTTTTGATCATGTTATAAAGTCTTATGGGTTCGATCAAAATGAGTTGGAAAGTTGTGTGTATAAGAAGCGTGTTGGGAACGCATTGGTATTCTTAGTACTTATCGTAGATGACATTTTGATCATCGGGAAGCGATGTGAAGGTGTTATCGGATGTAAGGGCATGGACTTTCAAAAATAGTTTGATATGAAAGACTTAGGGAAAACCGGACACATCCTTGGGATCAAGATAACTTTCGAGATCGCGGAAAAGGATGATCGGGTTATCGCAAGTTTCATACATAGACACTGTCTTGAAACGCTTCAGCATGCAAGATTCCAAGAAAGGATTCGTACCTTTCGGGCATGGAATCCATCTATCCAAGAAAATGTCCCTAAGGCGTAAAAGGAGATAGATGACATGAAAGGCATTCCTTGTGCCGGTACCGTCGGAAACCTTATGTATGCAATCTTTGTAGACGAGACCGGATATCCGCTTTTGCAGTAGGCATGGTAGCAAGATATCAAAGTAACCCGAGGAAAAAGAGCATTGGACTGACGATTAAAAACATTCGAAGTATCCGAAAAGAACCGGGATAGAATGTTGATTTATCGATCGGATGCTCCAATCCCCATCATTTTACACGGACTCGGATTTCCAATCAGACTTAGATTCCAAAAACTATCTGCCTCAGTTAGTGTGTTTCATTTGGGAAGTGTAGCCATCAAATGGACGAGTGTGAAGCAGAAATGCATCACTGACTCAACCATGGAAGTCGGGTAAGTAGCTGCTTATGAAGCAGTGAAAGAACTGATTTGGCTCTAGACCTTCTTAGTGGACTTGGATAGAGTTCCGAATTTGTCTAGCAATTTTTGCTAGGGACAGTTGCAAATTCAAGAGAACCAAGAGTCCACGAGTCAAACAAGCACACTAAAGGAAAGACATCTTATACGAGAAATCGTTAAGAGATGAGATATAGATGTGGCAAAGATATCGTCTAAGGACAACCTAGCAGATCCATTCACAAAGAGTCTGCCTCTGAATACATTCGAGAGACATGTGGACGGAATGGGTGTCAAGACCATTGTTAATCTGCTTTGAGTATAAGTGCGAGAAATTATTAGGTTCGTGTAAGTGACATTAGATGTCACGGACTACGCGAGACATGTTGTAGTATACTTAAAAGTAGACTTTGAGTATAAGTGGGAGATTGTTGGGATTATACTGGAAAGTATGCTTTTTACTTTGTATAATAAAACCGAATTTTCGGACTTTATTCTTGAAATAAATTGTTTATCATCGATGCTTTAAATATTATTGAATGTTACATATATTTCTCGCATAAGCTGTTCAATAACTAAATCGTGTTACATTGTAGTTAATTTAGTGATACCAGATCACAGAAGATTAAATTAACAGTCCCTTGTAACTAAAAGTACGCTATTCACGACCTAGATGGAAATGAACAACCCATCGTGAAAGGTTGAGGTGTAAGGCTCTGGGATTGACTTGTCTTGACCAAGAGATTACACTAGTGCATGGTGATCCTTTGAATAGGACCCTGAGGAGGATAAATTCTTGAATCGAACAAGGAAGAATTAGACCTCGATTGGTTCGTTGTTTCTTAATCTTCGTTCCTTAAATAGGATCACGTGGGATTGGTAACTATTGCTTTGACTTATCATGGGTAGCGAATCAATGAGATTCAATACTTTTTATCTTGGGCAATATTATTAGTCACATGTGATTGCTAAGATTTAATACGAAGAATCGTGTGCAAGTACGCTTGTTTGATTTGCCCCATTTGGAGGTTCATAAACTTTATCATACCAAATTTTGCAAGTGGAATTAGTTTCCGGTATGGATAATAATGTTGAACCGTTCCTTGACCAAGGATAAAAGATATTAATTAATGGAAAGTTATTTCAGTGGCTTGAATTAATTAATGGGCTAGATAATCTTAAACACGGGAAATAATGACGGGAGCCATATTATTTGTAATATGGGTTAAGATGGATAGTCAATATTAATTATGTAGTGGGATTAATTAATATTTATGGGCTTGAATTATATTGTGGCTCAATATTAGATATTCAAGGTCCATTAGAAGGTCCAATCTTAATTCTCCTAAAGGCCCCCTAAGTAGCCCAACATATAGTCCAATAACTGAAAAGGTAAAATAAAATAAATATTGTTGCTTAATTTTTCCTAATATTTCGAAAATTATGGATAAAGTTGGGAGAAAGATTTTCTTTGAATTTTGTTATGGAATAAAGATATGTATTCTTGGAATACAAGATTATCTCATTAAATTCAAGAAATCTTCCACTTGGTTATTCATATTGATATTTTCGAAAAATATGAAATATAGTGGGCAAGAAAGATTTTCTTGATTTTCTTGAAAAGATATTATGGAATATATGTATTTCTTGAAATACAAGAATATCTCATAAATTCAAGAAGATCCAAATCTTGGAATTTTGATCATCTATTTTTTCGAAAAATCCATATATATAGAGTAGGTGGGATTTTTGTGGAATATTATGATTATGGGAAAAATAATATAGGGGATATATTCAAGATTTATTGGAGATCAAGAAAAAATTTTCCCACATCATATTTTGCCAAAAAATTCGTTCACCCTAGTCTCTATAAATAGGGGATGATTCTTTCATTCCCAAGTACAATTCCATGTGCTGGAAAAATTAGCAAATCCACATAAGTGGTGCAACAAAGTTTATTTTTTCCTTTTTGTTAATTGTTCGACAAGTGTCCTTCCACCGGATAGTTGAGCAAGGGCTAAGGGAATACTTGGGAAGTCCTTTTGGTTAGTCCGTCCAACTGAATTCACTGCCATCCCGAGAGGTACGTTCACGTAAACCCGTAGATTCCGCATGCGTAGGTTTTACGTGGCTTATTATATGCATGATATGTTGTTGCAATTATTATTTGAATTAATATAGGATTAATTCATGCTAGTAATAATTAAAGAATTAAATTTGTATTTAAATATTCACCCCGAATAGATCTGTGCAACCTATTTCCCAACAAGTCCTTCATATCAAACTGTTTTGAAAGTCATGCCCTTACGTCTGATAACACCTTCACATCGTTCCCGATGATCAGAATGTCGTCTACGTATAGTACTAAGAATACCAATGTAGTTCCGACACGCTTTTTATACACACAACTTTCAAATTCGTTTTGATCGAACCCATAAGACTTTATAACATGATCAAAACATTGGTTCCAAGCTCTGGATGCCTGTTTGAGTCCGTAAATGGACTTCATGAGCTTACAAACTATGTGTTCTTGGCCTTTTTCAATGAAGCCTTGGGGTTGTTGCATATAGATCTCTTCATCAAGACTTCCGTTAAGGAAAGCTGTCTTGACATCCATTTTCCAAATTTCAAAGTCAAGATGCGCAACAATCGATAAGAGAATACAGATGGACTTAAGCATGGCTACAGGCAAAAAAGTTTCCTCATAATCGATCCCTTCTTTCTGAGTATAACCTTTCGCCACTAGTCTTGCTTTGAAGGTTTCCACCTTCCCGTCCAGTCCTCTTTTCCTCTTATACACCCACTTGCAAACAATGGGTTTGACCCCATTAAGTGGTTCGACTAGCTCCCACACTTTGTTATGAAACATAGAACCCATTTCGGCTTTCATTGCGGTTTGCCAAGAATCTGCATCCTTATCTTGGATTGCCTCGTCATATGTCCATGGGTCTGATTCGTCTTGTCCGGGAATCAAGTCTGAAGAGACTCCTATTCCCATGAATCTCTCGGGCTGTTTCACAACCCTCCCACTACGACGAGGTTCCGGTTGTGTAAGTGTGTCGTTTGGTATATCATCTTGTACAGTTGGCATTGAGGTTTGCCTTCTTAGCTCATTTAAGGTAATCTCACTTATGGGTCTTCTTTCGTTCATATAGTCTTCTTTCAAAAATCTAAAGTGGGTGCTTATGACCACCTTTTGATCTTCGGGACCATAGAACATACACCATTTTGTTCTCATGTGTCTCATACTAGGCTTGCGCCCGGTCCACAATTCTTTGGGAGTTTTGGGAACCGATTTGGATGGCACCAAGTTCAGAATGTAAACCGTTGTTTCCAAGGCATGACCCCAGAACGACTTGGGAAGATCCGCATAACTCATCATAGATCTAACCATTTCCAAAAGAGTTCTGTTTCTTCGCTCTGCAACCCCGTTTTGTTGAGGGGTTCCGGGTGCAGTGAGCTGGGATGCAATCCCTTCATCAGATAAGTAGTTCAAAAACTCATCGCTGAGGTATTCGCCTCCACGATCAGATCGTAGAGACTTGATACGTTTTTCCCTATGATTCTCTGCTTGAGCCTTAAATTCTTTGAATTTCTCAAAGGTCTCAGATTTATGATTCATAAGGAAAATATTACCTTACCTTGAGTAATCATCAATAAAAGTGACAAAATACTCATAACCTTCTCTTGCTTTGGTTGACATTGGACCACATACATCTGTGTGAACGATCTCTAACACTTCTTTGGCTCTATTCCCCTTGGCTCCAAATGCCCTCTTGGTCATTTTACCCTCCAAACATGATTCGCAGGTTGGAATTTGTTCAACTTGGAGAAACTCCAGTGAACCGTCTTTCACCAACCTTTGGATCCTCTTTGGATTAATATGTCTCAATCTTAGATGACATAGAAGTGTTTCGTTCACGTCTGATGAATGTTTTCTTTTACCGGAAACAGTTGATGTGTTATAGGATGCATTTCGTGAGTGGTGTGCACAGTTAATTGTATAGAGATTATTCGACCAATGTCCCATAACAGATACACTCATCATTTCAATAAATGATGTCATTCTTATTAGAAGAAACTTAGTGTCCTTTAATCAAATTTTAGAAACTGAAAGTGAATTCTTTCTAAAACTGGGAACATAAAGATAATCTCAAAAAAAAAACTTCATCTTTAAAAGACAGGTGCACTTCTCTCACTGCTTTAACCACTACTCATGTAGCACTGCAATATCTGCTACTTGCGTAGCATTGCAATAATCGTTACTATCGTAGCATTGCAATATCTGCCACTTACGTAGCATTGCAATAACTGCTACTTTCGTAACATCGCCCAGTGTGATGAGGATCTCACTCCCACTAAGTTGCCGGATCAGTATGAACCCATGAAGCAAACATGATTAGTGGATCTCGTATCAACCACCCACGAATGAGAAGTATACGCCGCTAAACAAGTTTCAACAACTAGTGCGTGAGAATTACCTTTTCTTTCCGTCCCTTTTGGGGTTAGAACAGACAAACCTCCATTGTCCTCTTTCACCGCAGTTAAACACTTCCTCTTTGGATTTTCCTTGACACCACAAGCATTCTTCATCTTACCATTGCCCTTGGTAACGGTTGAGTTTTATTGCTTATGGCTTTTGGTCCTCTTCTTTTTCTTGCCTCCCTTTGGCCTAGAAAATGAAGGCTTAACACTTGCCGTTAAAGCTTGAGTTTGGTGCCACATCAACATCTCTGCCGAGACCAAAGCTTGCAACAAATCAGCTAGCGAGGCCAAAATGCTCAGAAACTTTTGGACAGAGAGTGAAATACCAAATTCATCTGAGTCCCCAGATTATAATCTGCACTCAGAACCTCAAGTTTGTTCAGATGGGCCATCAATCCTGAGGACGTAATCCCTTACGGGTTTGTCCTCCACCATTCTCAGCGACATCTGTCGCAAGGTGATCTGACGAGTCCCGCATTTTTGACTCGTCAGTTGGCTCATCTGGTTTTGGTGTGTCAAGAATCCACTTGTGCTTTTGTGCAGTTAGGACAATTATAATTTTTCGTTTCCAATCAATATAGTTTCCATACATATTGTATTGACTTTAAGTATATTAACAGTGGATTAAAAGGTTACGACATGCTGAACTGAAATAAATAACTATATGCATAAGCACAAGTATATCACAAGGTTCGATCACATGCATCATATTAAATTCTCAAAAAAATATGAACATGCATCAGCCAACATCTCAAAACAGTTTAAATAAGCCACGTGGGGTGGGTCATTATTTAAACACATTCAAGCAGGTTACAAACAAGAACATTTACAAACCTTTAATATCAGATTAATAGTTGGCTCCCACTTGACCAATATAAAATTGACAGGGACTTCGGGGAAGTATATGCTGTTGGGGAATGAGTTGCACAGATCTATTCGGGGTGAATATTTAAATACAAATTTAATTCTTTAATTATTACTAGCATGAATTAATCATATATTAATTCAAATAATAATTGCAACAACATATCATGCATATAAAAAGCCACGTAAAACCTACGCATGCGGAATCTACGGGTTTACGTGAACGTACCTCTCGGGATGGCAGTGACTTCGGTCGGACGGACTAACCAAAAGGACTTCCCAAGTATTCCCTTAGCCCTTGCTCAACTATCCGGTGGAAGGACACTTGTCGAACAATTAACAAAAGGAAAAAATAAACTTTGTTGCACCACCTTTGTGGATTTGCTAATTTTTCCAGCACACAGAATTGTACTTGGGAATGAAACAATCATCCCCTATTTATAGGTGAGAGGTGGTCGATTTTTTCAGTAGAAAACCAATGTGGGAAAAGACTTTTCTTGATCACCAAGAAATCTTGAATATATCTCCTATACTCTTTTTCCCATAATTAAAATATTCCACAAAAATCCCACCTCCTCAATATTATGGAATTTTCGAAAATAATGATGTGCAAGATTCCAAGATTTTGATCTTCTTGAATTTATGAGATATTCTTGTATTTCAAGAAATACATATCTTCCATAATATCTTTTCAAGAAAATCAATAAAATCTTTCTTGCCCACTATATTTCCAAAAAATTTGAAATTCCTTAATGAATAACCAAGTGGGAGATTTCTTGAATTTAATGAGATAATCTTGGATTCCAAGAATACATATCTTCATTCCATAACAAAATTCAAAGAAAATCATTCTCCCTCTTTTATCCATAAATTTCGAAATAATTAGGAAAAATTAAGCAACAATATTTATTTTATTTTTAATCACCTTTTCAGTTAATGGACTATATGTTGGGCTACTCAGGGGGCCTTTAGGAGAATTAAGATTGGACCGTCTAATGGACCTTGAATATCTAATATTGAGCCACAATATAATTCAAGCCCATAAATATTAATTAATCCCACTACATAATTAATATTGCACTATCCATCTTAACCCATATTACAGTCAATATGGCTCCCGGTCATTATTTCCCGTGTTTAAGATTATCTATCCCATTAATTAATTCAAGCCACTGAAATAGCTTTCCATTAATTAATATCTTTTATCCTTGGTCAAGGAACGGTTCAACATTATTATCCATACCGGAAACTAATTTCACTTGCAAGATTTGGTATGATAAAGCTTATGAACCTCCCAAGGGGGCAAATCAAACAAGCGTACTTGCACACAATTCTTTGTATTAAATCTTAGCAATCACATGTGACTAATAATATTGCCCAAGATAAAAAGTATTGAATCTCTTTGATTCGCTACCCATGATAAGTCAAAGCAATAGTTACCAATCATACGTGATCCTATTTAAGAGACGAAGATTAAGAAACAACGAACCACTGAGGTATAATTCTTCCTTGTTCAGTTCTGAAGAATTTATCATCCTGTAGGTCCTATTCAGTACATCAGTCATGCACTAGTGTAATCTCTTGGTCAAGACAAGCCAATCTGAGCCTTACATTTCAACCTTTCACGATGGGTTGTTCATTTCCATCTAGGTCGTGAATAACGTACTTTTAGTTACAAGGGACTGTTAATTTAATCTTCTGTGATCTGGTATCACTAAATTAACTACAATGTAACACGTACGACTTATTGAACAGTTATGCAGTAAATATATGTAACATTCAATGATATTTAAAGCATCAGTGATAAACAATTTATTTAAGTAAATAAGTCTGAAATTCAATTTTAATTATACAAAGTAAAAACATACTTTTCAGTATAATCCCAATAGATAACCTATACAGATGGCATTCCCCAGAGGCACTTGTCTGCTGAAGAAGGTATTGATTATCGTACAAGAACAAGGAGGGCTGCGAGAGAGGAAGCTGCTGTTCGTTGGGAGAGGGAAAGAGATGAATCAGCTAGAGTATCTGCTGAAAAGGGTTATATCATTTCCGAGTGCAAATCTGAGGATGATCCATCGAAGGAGAGTATGCCTCTTCCAACAAGGTCGGGGACACTTGATCCCTTTCTCTATCATCATATGGATGAAAAGTTGCGCTGGAGAGATCATCATTGTATGGATGCTGGTGCAGAGTATGACTTGAAGCATGCTGATTTAGAGAGATCATTCGGTGCAAAAGTTTCGGGCCCAGAAACCAGCTTCTGGTCCAGAATCATGCCTGTATCTATTAGGCATAAGTTCAAGAAAAAGGCCAACGGAAGGGATTTATCTATCGCGGGTATTGCTTCTAAAAGTAGACTTCTCGAGCGCAGTGCATTTGCAGCTCGTTTGTTTTTTGAAGGACAATCACTGGGAAAGGCTGGAAACCCTACCAATGGATCTGCAGGCTTTGCTTCTCACAATTTGGACGTTTCTCCAATGAAAAGCAGGCATGAAGTTTCTGCCTCAATTTCTATATATACCAACTCTGAAGGAGATGTGAGAGATGAGCATCAGGATGTGAAGGTCGGCAACAATGTTCATAATAGAAAAGTTAAACTGGCTGGCCAGAAGAGCTTGGAGGTGGAGAATGGATTAGAGACCAGTTATGTTTCAAGGACGATTCTTGAAATACCATCTAGGAATCAGATGAATGTCTTACTAGATCCATTTCTTTTTGCTCTGGCTAGACTTGGTAAATCCATTAACTCCAATGATAAGTTTTCATCAGAAAACTGTGCTGTAGGAATTTCAGGGGCCCACAGTTGTCCCAGAACTGGTACATACCCAGAAGAGGGTGATACCATTAAGACAGATGTTAGAAATGATACCATTAAGAATGCTCAGGATGACATTTTGGATACTCAAGGTGCCCAGTCCTCTGGTAGTTTTACTACATCTGAACTTGAGTTGTCAAGTTCTGTTGACTGGTCGGAACAATTTTTGCCACTGAGCCGACAATTAGGCTTATCATCTGCCTTAAAAAAATTTGGTGAAGCATGGACTTGTACATTTGTTAATCCTTTGCAAAGGCTGAAGTCTGAGATTGGTCAGAGAGTTGAACATATAACCACAGAAATAGTAGAAGAGATTGATGAAGAAAATACCTCAGGCATGGCTAAAATGATTCCTCTCGTTCTCGATTCTGTACATGTTAAAGGTGGTACACTGATGCTGCTCGCATATGGTGATACGGAACCGAGGTGGTATACCCGTGCTTCTATTAAGTCCATGCTTAAATTTCCTTTGCTTGGATTTGTGTGAAACTATTCTTTTTTGTGAAAGGTTTAAAAAATTTTAAGGTCTTCTGTACATAGTGGTCACATTTACCTTTCCTTTTCCAGTCTATTTTCTTTAAAAAAGGAATTTGAAACATTAGTCTGATATATAGCTATGTATCTTCTTCCCTAGGATAAGGATTATACCTTTATATGCATGTCTTGTAAGGAGTTTCTTACATATGCAGGATTCCTTACACTTTGGTTGTAACTGTTGTTCCTTTTATAGAGAAATGGAAGTTGCTAGTGGACAAGTAAAGTTTCAAAATCACTATGGGCGTGTGCATGTGCAGCTTTGTGGAAATTGTAAGATGTGGAGATCGGATTTGTTATCTGAAGATGGTGGATGGTTGTCCACAGATGTTTATGTCGATATCAATGAGCAGAAATGGCATGTAAATTTGAAAATAGCAAATCTCTTTGTTCCGGTAAAATACAACGAGAATATGAACAATTTACTTCATTTAATCTGAGCCATTTATGCTATCCGCACCTTAATTTAATTGAGCCTGAGATCATACGTCATCCTTGTGTAGCTTTTTGAGAGGCTCTTAGACCTCCCCATTGCATGGAATAAAGGAGAGCCAGTGGAGAGGTGCTTCTCTAACTTCATACTTTCTCTTGCTTAATCTATCTGTTTGCATGTTGTGTGCCGTTAAGTGTGATTAGGAGTAATTGTGCAAGTTAAACAATATATTTGTAAATATATAATTTAAAAAGCTGTCTTAAATAAAGTCCATCATTTTGTTACAAGTTGGATTCAATTTTGCATGTAAAAAGCCAGAATTATTGCTATAGTTACAGAGATCTCGCGTTTCACTTGATTCAATTACTAAATGCGAAAACAGAGTTGTGCCAGTTTCTCATACTCTGGTTGATAGTATTAGTTGTTAAAGTTGTCTGTTCCACTTAAGGTCTCTGTATCTAATGCTATAATAAACTGAACATAACTGATCTGGATCTACTTTACCTACTATCTTTCTAGAAAATACTATTTTGTTTGGTGGCTTTTAGTTTCTTCTATGGTTCTACCTGGTTACTGTCTTCTCCGCGTAAACAAAGTATTCTGACCCAATGTGATCACATCTGGTGGATAATAGCTGAAATTCAACTTTTCCTGTGGCAGGTTCGTATATGCATGTCAAGAGGAGAAACCTTTCCTAATCTTCATGGACAACTTGATGTAACAGGGCTGGCCTTTCAAATATATGATGCTCCGTCTCGTTTTTCTGTATGTATTTGTTACAGTTGTTTTTTGGCGATCTTTCATTATTCTCTGTTTGTATGGACTGTCTTCCAGTTTCTCTTATATTAGTTGTAGATCAATCAAAATCATTGTAGCTCTGTCATGGAACAAAGGAAACGTATAAAACAATATCTTTAACCTAAATATATTGCTCCCTTTACCATTAGAATATTAAAGATGAAATCTTTAACCCACTATTTTTTTCTGGCATTCTGCCTCAAACGACGTATCATGTCTCGGATGAATGATATGTGCCTCTATGTCGAACAGTCAATAGTGCTCGAGATTGACAATATATTTCAGGGATATCAAATTATCAGGAACCATTATGACTGTTATCAAGCCTATTCCAACTATAGAAGAGCCATTACAGAAACTTTTAAGCTGCGTGATTCTTTACGTTTCAATTATTGTCATTTTATAAGGTTCAAGTATATTATCTTTACTTGCATAATGGTTTTCCAGATGTATTTAAATTCATATGCCAACTTTGAATACAGGATATTTCTGCAAGTTTGTTTTTTCGAGCCCAGCGGATATTTTTGCACAATGCGCGGGGCTGGTTTGGTGATATTCCTTTAGAAGCATCTGGGGATTTTGGCATTGATCCTGAGCAAGGTGAATATCATCTAATGTGTCAGGTATATTAATGTATTTGCCAAACATAACAGTTCTGTTTTATCTGATTATTCAGACTAAAAATAAATGTAGAAAGTATAAGATCTTAACATATGCTGGTATCGCAGGTTCCATCTGTAGAAGTGAATGCCTTGATGAAAACATTCAAGATGAAGCCTTTGTTGTTTCCGGTATGTGTCTCCTTTTTCTTCTAGCTGATTGAATTTGAGAATTGATGCTTAGATGTCTTTCTCCTCTCTTCTTACTTTGGCAGTACCAGTTTGTTTGCACAAGCACAACCGCTAACTTATATCAAAATAACTTTAAGCTCTTTGGCTCTGAGTACTAATTTTTTATCATACAGCAATAGATTTAAAAGTTCCTGTAGATTGTAATTAAGATGATACTATATGCATGTAAGACTGGAATATGTTATTTACTTCTCTTAGCTTTTTAATGCGTGAATGTTTTAGTCTTTTAGACCTTTGAAGATACTATATATATCGTTAATATTTGTGAGTTGTGACAGAGAATGTGGTTCCAGTTAATATGTAGATTGAGGACTGCTGTTACATTCTTCTGGATTATCTGCAGGGCAACTATAGATTGTGCTTTACACTAATTATGGCATTAAGTTTTAAAGATCTAATGTATGTACCTTTTCAGAATGAAGACCTCTATTTAAATTAATTTGAGAAGACTTTGAGACTAAAATGAGCAACTAAACAATGCCAACTGGACAACTGCCATTGGTTGCTTCAAGTCTGGGGGAAAAAAAAACCCACTCTGCACATTCAAATTAAGTCATCAACTCCATAATAAACGATCTTGACCGTGCCCTTGAGTATCTAAAACCTAAGCTACTGCCACTTGAATTTTCCTGCTATGATAATTTTTACAATGAATAACTAGCAATGATACCACAAAACTAACATATCTTCTCCAGGTTACTATAACTGATCAATTCCTCTTAAATTGCATAAATTATGAGAATCCTTGATTTTGTAGTTCAGATTAGAGCATATACATGTGTTCCCAAACATATACAAACTCATATTCATGCTAATTTTTTGTTAACACATATACAAACTCATATTCATGCTAATTTTTTGTTTCACGACTTTTGTTCTGTTAGTTCTCCTGCGTTCTGGAGTGTCTTTCTTCTAATTCGTGTCTTTTGTAAATTTTTGTTACTTGTAGATTGATTTTTGTAGAAATCGGGGGCGCCGGGTGCGGTCCCACACACGCATCCAATAGCGGAGGAGACTAGCCACACCCCTAGTGAGGTTCCATCCTAAAACCAATTGGTGATAGGAGTAGCCCACTAGGTTTATAAGCTAGTCTCATTCCTTCTAATATTCCGATGTGGGACAACTCACATGTGAAATCCTTTATCATATATTCAACACGCCCCCTCACATGTGAGTCCTTCGTCAATTCTCTAAACGAAACAGGATCACCCATGCTCCGTCAATTCAACAGCCTCCTGACTACGCGAATTCGACAGCCACTCTGTCAATTCAACAGCCTCCAGACCTCGCGAATTTGACAGCCACCCGGCACGAGCATGGGGCCCGCTCTGATACCATGTAGAAATCGGGGGCGCCGGGTGCGGTCCCACACACGCACCCGGCGCCCCCGATTTCTACATGTTGAATATATGATAAAGGATTTCACATGTGAGTTGTCCCACATCGGAATATTAGAAGGAATGAGACTAGCTTATAAACCTAGTGGGCTACTCCTCCTATCACCAATTGGTTTTAGGATGGAACCTCACTAGGGGCGTGGCTAGTCTCCTCCGCTATTGGATGCGTGTGTGGGACCGCACCCGGCGCCCCCGATTTCTACAATTTTCTAACTGGATCTTTCGCTGAGCTTTATTTCATTTTTTGTATCACTTACTTTGAGGTTGCCCTTTTCTGTTCTGCAAAACCCACATGATTAATCCCCTCAATTCGCTCCAGCTGGCAGGATCTGTAACAGCAGTTTTCAATTGTCAAGGCCCATTGGATGCTCCTGTTTTTGTGGGTAGTGGATTAGTTTCAAGGAAACTCATCCACTTGTCTGCTGATACGCCTCAATCAGCTGCATATGAGGCAATGATGAACAATAAAGAGGCTGGTGCAGTAGCGGCCATTGACCATGTTCCACTCTCTTATGTTTCTGCGAATTTTACCTTTAATACTGATAATTGTGTGAGTAATTATTTGATAATAATTCATCGTTCAGAATTGGCCTGATTTTTATTTTTTTTAAATCTTTTTTGTTGTCCACGTGCTCATTTTCCAGCTTACATATGGCAGGTTGCTGACCTGTACGGAATCAGAGCTACACTTGTTGATGGTGGTGAAATTCGCGGAGCAGGGAATGCATGGATTTGTCCTGAGGTGTTTATTATCATAGCAGATACTGTATTTATTTTTGGATATAAATAATCTGCATCAGTAAATTCAATAGTTTTTGCGCGTGAAATTCATATGTTAAATTGTCAATATCATTGAATCATGATTAGAAAAAATAGACCTCTAGCTAGATTCTGCTATTCATCCAATATGTTAGCATCCTATATTTTAATGATCGTTAATTCATAAATAAGCATGATATATTATTTTTGTTACTCCCTCTGAATCCCGAGTACATGTGTAATGAATAGACAACTATGTTAGAATTTCTGTTTCCAAGAATTCTAAAAAAAAAAAAATGCTCAAACCAGATTTTTCTTTATGCATCCAAGAATGAACCCGTAGATGTACTAATTTAGTATTCTGGGTTCTTATTTAGGTCAATCATCTGTAATGGCATTAACTTTGGAGAAGCATTTTCCACCATTTTTTTATTTTCTTATATCAATTTAATGTAATTACATGAAAGCCAGACCACATTAGTTTGTTGTATTTCTGGTTTCATCTCATATTAATTGTACTATTATTGTAGGGTGAGGTTGATGATACAGCAATGGATGTTAACTTTTCAGGCAACTTCTGTTTTGATAAAATTATTCATCGTTATGTACCGGGCTATCTCCAAACAATGCCCCTTAAGTTAGGGGATCTGAATGGAGAAACAAAAGTTTCTGGCTCATTGTTAAGACCGTAAGATCTCTGAATACGTCTCTGTAACTGATTGAATATATTGTTTCAAAGTATTAATATCTTCTTGAGAAGTCTGTTCATGCCTTTTATAAATGGGAAATGTAAGTGTGCACTCTATTATGGATGTAGGAGATTTGATATCAAATGGACTGCACCAAGAGCCGAGGGATCACTTTCTGATGCTCGTGGAGATGTCATTATTTCACACGATCACATTTCTGTTAACTCTTCATCTTCTGCTTTTGAATTATATTCAAAAGTTTTAACATCATATCCTGATGAAAACTGGTTGTACTTGAGAGAGTGTGGTAAAGTAGTTACCATGCCTTTCTCGGTAGAGGGAGTTGAGTTGGATCTACGAATGTGCAACTTTGAATTCTTCAACTTGGTTTCTTCCTATACATTTGATTCTCTGAGGCCTGTGCATCTAAAAGCAACAGGAAAGATCAAGTTTCAAGGGAAAGTTAACAAGAATAAGACCTTAGAACCTGCCCAAATGGAAGATGATGAAGATGCAAAAAGTATTTCTGGCGATGTTTCAATCTCAGGTCTAGAACTTAATCAATTGATGCTGGCTCCTCAGTTAGCTGGAGTCTTGAACATAACATCTAACGGTATCAAGGTTTGCCCCACAGCCAGTTCCCCCCTAAATAGTTGTTTCTTATTAGGAATCCTAAAAGGGGTAATATTCATTTGCCCTGGTAACTCGTGCCTAAAATAGTTTTAGCTGTGACATTTATTTTCTAGCTCTATTAACTTGGGGATGCGTTTAGCTATTCTCTAGTTTGGAGCTTGAAATATAATCTAGTGTCAGGCTTAAACTTATTACTTATGTAATCTTGAATCCGATTTTCCCTTGTGGGATAGTCATTTTCATTCCTTTAGAACTCAGGATGCTTCAGGAAACTAAAGTTGGCAAATTAAAAAAATGTTTGGTGCTTGTAAGGACGTTTATTTTATGGAGATCAAATTAACTTGCAGGCTTTTATATCAGAAACACCAAATGTCTCGTATAGTTTTTTGTAAATTCTCTTACATATCTTAGGACTATACCAGTGCACCATTAAATGCTGTTTGCTTCTCCACATATGAAGCCTAAAACACCCTTGTTGCTCCAGCATTTCCTTTTATTTCTTTATCTCGTTGTTGTTGTGTTGTTATTGATTGGGTGATGCAGTTGGATGCTACAGGCCGGCCAGACGAAAGTTTTGCAGTAGAAATAATAGGACCTTTGCAATCAACTTTCGAAGAAAATCTTGCTGGAAAATTGCTGTCTTTTTCTCTGCAGAAAGGTCACCTGAAAGCTAATGGATGTTATCGACCATTTCACTCAGCTACTTTAGAGGTCCTTTCAACCTTTTTCCAGTTATTTACTTTGATTCGAATTATCTGCTATTATGCATTTCTTTCTTTCTTTTTTCCTACTGCAAATACATACTCTTTTCATATTTAACCAGGTACGGCATTTGCCATTGGATGAACTGGAACTAGCCTCACTCCGTGGAGCAATTTCAAGAGTAAACTTCTCATTCAACTACTCAATATTATTTTTGGTGTTCCTGGTTTGACAATGTTTTTTTTTTTGGGTGCGGGTGGGGTGGGGGGTGAGTTTTAAGTCCTTACTTTAAGAGTTTAGTTTTGTATCCATTAAAATTTAATTTGCATTTTCAAGCTTTCTGACGCAATTGGTTGATTCTTTTATTTTCTTGGTTGAGAAAATTGGTTGATTCTAGATTTTTATTTTCTTGGTTGAGAAATCTGAGAATGCTAGTGAGGTTCCATTAAAGGTTTTAATTGATAGTATCTAGAAATCCTTTATCTTATATTTGATAATTCTAAACGAAAACAGAAATTCGGGGCTCGGACCTCCAGACCTGCGGTCCCACCCACACGAGCATGGGGCCCACTCGATACCATGTAGCGGAGGAGACTACGCCAATAGCGGAGGAGACTAGCCCCCTAATGAGGTTCCATCCTAAAACCAATTGGTGATAGGAGGAGTAGCCCACTAGGTTTATAAGCTAGTCTCATTTCTTCTAATATTCCGATGTGGGACAACTCACATGTGAAATCCTTTATCTTATATTCAACAATAATAAATATATCCATTGTATTTGGTTTGATAAGTAGTTGTCTCAAAGCATTTTGAGATTGGAGAAGTGCTTTATGCTCTGAATAAGTTAAATAAGTGTACGCTTGTCTATCCATGCAAAAGTTAGTGCCATTAACAGTGATGAAGATAATGCTTCTGTCTGGAGACCACAATAAACTTGAATATGTGATGTAATTTATCTTTTTTGTGCTTTTCAGGCTGAGCTTCAGTTGAACTTTCAAAAGCGGAGGGGCCATGGAGTATTATCTGTTCTTCGACCAAAATTCAGTGGTGTACTGGGTGAAGCTCTAGATGTGGCGGCCAGATGGAGTGGGGATGTGGTCAGTACTTTCACCATATCTATTTCAGATTAACCAGAATCTGGAATCTCCAGAGGTTTTCTTTGAATAGGAGTGACAAGTCAGTTTTATGATTATATGTTGTCTTTCAATTTAAGGCCGTACTAATGGTACAGGATCTATTGTGATGACTGTGCTTTTGCAGTTATATTCTCATCTTAAGTGCAACTTTAGATATCATAACTCCACTTTGAACACTTTATGAATGTTTAGACTGTACTTATTGCCCGTAAATGCCCCGTTTGACTGCTTCTTATCCAATTCTGACTAGTTTCTTGTATTTTTGGGCTCACATGTTACTTTTGTAGTCTATATAAATCATTTAATATGGTTGGTATCATGTTTGTTGCTGGCCATTTTTTCATGTATATAGATCACTGTTGAAAGAGTAGTCTTGGAACAAAGCAATAGCAAATATGAACTACAAGGCGAGTATGTATTGCCTGGATCCCGTGATCGAAGCCCTGCTGGAAAAGAAAAGGGTAGCTTGATCCAGAAAGTGATGACTGGACATCTTGGTAGTATGATATCTTCTATGGGTAGATGGAGAATGAGATTAGAGGTACCAAATGCTGAAATTGCTGAGATGCTTCCACTTGCTAGGCTTCTCTCGTGAAGTTCTGATCCTGCTGTTCAGTCTAGATCAAAGGTTGTAAATCTACTATTATATGATGAATGAAATTTATGTGAATTAATTGGATGAAATTCACCTGTGGTTTCTTTTACGTTTCTCTCTAATTCGTTTTTTATTTTGTTCTCGAGTCTCTATGATATTGGCCAGATGAGATTGAATTTGTGTGATTAGTTATACAGACCTTGATTATTGTGCTAGCATTAAAATTTGTGTCTTTTTTTTATGTATATAGGATGTTTTCATACAAAGTTTGCAGTCAGTTGGAATATGTACTGAAAGCCTTCAAAAACTTCTCGAGGTATGTTTCACCTGCAAGTTGCAAATATTATGTTTTATTCCCTGGGATATCTAGGGGGCTTGAAGTTGGAATTATTTAATTATGTTTTTCCCCAAATTATCTAATTTTGTGAAATTTTGAAGGAAATTCGGGGTCATTGTGCCTCATCACTTGAAGTTGTCCTGGGTGATTTCGATCTTCCAGGGTTAGCTGAACTTAAAGGTCGCTGGCATGGCTCTTTAGATGCAAGTGGAGGCGGCAATGGAGACACAATGGTAATCTCTATGGCAGTTTTCCTGTGTGTTTTAAATTATCGTGATTCGAAATTTTGGCTGCATACTTGCTAGATAATTTATTTAGCTGTTAAATTCTTATTTCTGATTATCTTCATCAATGTATTGGAGAATCTTAACTTTCCAAGCTGTGAGAAAGCTGCATGAAGTTTCTTTCTTCCTTTTGTCTTTCCATTGTGATATGTATAAAAGTATGCTCTTGTGATTTATCATCTTGTACTCTGACTATTATCACTTTCGTAATTCCTTTTCAAACCCTTAGTATGAAATACTAAATCGATTTTGGAGTTTCGACATCAAGATTTCGTATTTGTGCATCTTCTCAAGTCTCCTTTTTATAAAGATTTATTAAATGACTAGAAAAGAGACGTGTCATCAGTTTGTGCCATGCAACTTTTACCTCCTGGTTGATTTCGTCTTCCTTGTGTACTTTAGGCAGAATTCGACTTTCATGGAGACGAGTGGGAGTGGGGAGCATATAAAAGCCAGCGTATTCTAGCAGCTGGTGTATACAGCAATAATGATGGTTTGCGTCTTGACAAAATGTTCATCCAAAAGGATAATGCCACAATCCATGCAGATGGGACACTCTTAGGGCCAAAGACAAATTTACACTTTGCTGTTCTAAATTTTCCCGTTAGTTTGGTCCCTACCTTCAAGTTATCGAAAATTCAGCCACCGAAGCAGTTCACTCTCTCAGACAGTTATTAAATCCAATCAGAGGTATCCTTCACATGGAAGGTGACCTTAAAGGGAACCTTGCGAAACCAGAATGTGACGTCCAAGTTAGGCTCCTTGATGGGGTAGTTGGAGGAATCGAACTTGGGAGGGCTGAGGTAGTTGCCTCTCTAACCCCAACTAGCCGTTTCCTATTTAATGCAAAATTTGAACCCATCATTCAAAATGGGCATGTACATGCTCAAGGAAGCGTCCCTCTAACACTTGTACAGAGCAATTTGGAGGAAGAAAGTGGTGAGAGGGATAGGAATGAAGGCTCGTGGGTTAGAGAATGGGACACAGAGAGAAGTAAAGCATCTGGTGATGAGGCTAATGATCGAAAAGGGTCCAGAGACAAAAGCCAAGATGTTTGGGATACACAATTGGCAGAGTCTCAGGGGTTTGAACTGGAACTTATTGGATGCAGGAGAAGTAAGGATTGATGCTGATATTAAAGACGGTGGGATGATGTTGCTAACAGCGTTATCTCCTTATGCTAACTGGCTCCATGGCAATGCTGAAGTTATGCTTCAGGTTGGTAGAGTTATCTGCAAGGGATAAATATCATTTTGGTCCCTAAAGCTTACCTTTTTACAGTTTTGGTCCCACTCTTTTACTCACTATCAAACTTGGTCCTTGAGATACACTTTTACTCCCACATATAGTTGACCGCCTGTTGACTGATGAATCAACTATTTTGGAGTGCTAAATGCAATTATAAATTTTCAAATAAATACTTTTACACCCCAAATATTTTATTCCCACAGGCGCAGTTAGGGATGGTCAACTAGTGGTGTGACCAAATGTGGGAGTAAAAGTGTTTCGGGACTAAGTTTGCTAGTGAGTGAAATAAGGGGACCAAAATGTTATTATCCCTATCTGTAACTATTAATTACATAACCAGAGAATAATATGCTCCCTCCGTCCCAGGATGACTTGCACAGTTACTGTTTTCTCGTGTTTTAGCGAACGAGTTTTTTATTAGTATTTAAAATGATAAAGTAATTTTTAAAAAGACATAATAGAGGAGAGGTAGATCTATCATACCCCTCCTTAAAAGTCACTTTATCATTTGAAATACTAATAAACAACTCGCTCGCTAAAACACAACAAAAAAGGTAGTGTGCAAGTAATCTTGGGACGGAGGGAGTACTTTTCTTGGTATTCATGCTTCTCTTCACCCTCCTCTCCTTTCTTCAGTGTGCACACATTTATATATTAATTTGAGTCTTGTTTCATGTAGGTGAGAGGTACAGTTGAGCAACCAATATTGGATGGGTCTGCGTATTTTCACAGGGCAACTGTGTCTTCACCTGTAATTCGTAAACCAATTACTAATTTGGGAGGAACAGTTCATGTAAATTCAAATAGACTGCGAATTGGCTCATTGGAGGGTAAAGTAAGCAGAAAGGGGAAGTTGTCTATAAAAGGGAATCTTCCCCTTCGAACAAGTGAAGGGTCTCTTGCTGACAAACTTAACTTAAAATGCGAGGTCCTGGAAGTGCGTGCCAGGAATATCTTGAGGTGTTTATTCTTATTCCCAAATGCAAAATGATTTATTTGTACCTTTTTTTTTTTTAACAATAAGGTGCTGTGTGTATGTGTTTTTCCTCGTTCTCTGTGTTTCCTTCAGAACTTGAAATGACTCTTGTTATCAAAGTGGTCAGGTTGACTCTCAGTTGCAAATTACTGGATCTATTATGCAACCAAACATATCGGGAAAGATAAAGATAAGCCAAGGAGAAGTTTATCTACCACATGATAAGGGCAGTGGAGCTGCGCCTTTAAATAGAGATGCAGGTAATGAGCCGAAGGTGCCAGCTGGTGCTTATGGTCGCATGGTTGCTTCAAAGTATGTTTCACGTTTTCTCAACCTTATACCCTCATTCATCGAATATCCCATTCCGCCGATCACCTGGTAAGTTTGCGTATGTATTTTTAACGCTGAGGTTTGATTATTTCGTACCTTTTGGTTTTATTTAGCTTCACAGTTTCAAAATTAAAGTTTTTAAAGGAAGTTGAATGAGGATACAGATAACTTGAATTACCAACTCTGCTAGTTAAAGACTAAAATTACGACTGTTTGCAGATGAAAATGATGAAGTTGAAAAGGAACTGGTGCTGGTGAATAGTAAGCCAAAACTTGATATCCGCCTAACGGACTTGAGGACTGTTCTTGGGCCTGAATTGAGGATAGTTTATCCACCGATACTTAATTTTGCCGTTAGTGGAGAGCTTGAGTTGAATGGCCCAGCTCACCCCAAATGGATAAAACCAAAAGGTGTTTTGACATTTGAGAATGGTGATGTAAATCTTGTTGCAACACAGGTAATCTTTTATGTACTAGAAAAATCTCTAAAGCAGATGATGTAACTTTGGTCTTTCCTTCTCCATATATGATTTTGAAATGCTTTATTTACTTTTCTTTTATCTGCGGTCTAAATTCAGGTAAGGCTGAAACTGGAGCATCTTAATATAGCAAAGTTTGAGCCTGACAATGGACTTGATCCAGTGTTGGACCTAGCCCTGGTAGGATCAGAATGGCAATTTAGAATTCAAAGTCTAGCTAGCAAGTGGCAGGAGAAACTGGTGGTGACCTCAACTCGTTCAGTCGAGCAAGATGTCCTTTCAACAACTGAGGTAAAATTTATGCTAAAATCTCAAGCTAGTAATCATCACATTAGTTAAAAGTTTTTTCTTGAAGGCAAATACTTTTATGCACCAGTTGCACCTGCAACTGAAGTGCATTTTTAAAGGGTATTAATTGTTTTACTAAACAGTATTAGTTGTTCTCATTGAACAATATTAGTTTGAGAAACTAACACATGGTTTCTGACTAAACAGTCTGCTAGAGTCTTTGAGAGTCAATTAGCTGAATCAATATTGGAAAGCGATGGCCAGCTTGCATTTAAGAAGCTTGCTACTGCCACACTCGAGACACTAATGCCAAGGATAGAGGGCAAGGGAGAATTCGGGCATGATAGGTGGAGGCTAGTTTATTCTCCTCAGATCCCTAGTTTGCTTTCCGTCGATCCTCTCAAGTCTTTGGCTAGCAACATCTCATTTGGGACCGAAGTTGAAGTCCAGCTGGGAAAGCGTCTTCAGGTTGATCTCACTTCTCTAACTTCGTTTTAACTGAGCTGATCGAACTGAGATTGTCTGAATCGACCCATTGATCGACGATCTATATTCATCATTTTCTAAGTAACTGTTTATACGTGCAGGCCTCTGTAGTTAGGCAGATGAAGGATTCAGAGATGGCTATGCAGTGGACCTTAATCTACCGGCTCACAAGCCGTCTACGGGTGCTCCTACAATCTGCACCATTTAAATGACTCATGTTCGAATACTCAACGACTTCACAGGACTAGTTTGCTGGATATTTACTTGCAAACGAAGTTCAAGTGAGAAGGTTGTAGAAATTAGATAGTATTAAGCTTTTGATTCTTTCAGTCAAGAACACCATGTAAAATTTTGGCCGTGTAAATCCCATATCATGTAAATAACTACAATATTCATTCTCCTTAAATGAAATGATGTTTGGTTCCAGTTTGATCCTTTTTGTTTTTTGTTTTTATAGGAAACATAATATATTAAAGTATAAATAAACTGGAGAAAGTGGAAATGGCCTTAAATGCTAGTTTTGTACAACAAAAACATGGCATTACAAAAGTAGTACTCTTCCTTGGCCATGAAAACAATCTTGATTACATTCTACAGAAGAATAAAGGAGAAGTCACCAAAATCTCCAGGGGTCTTTGTAAGGAGGAACATAGTTTTCTGTAGGAGGGAGAAGGCGAAAAGATGCCACTGTTTTCTCCAGAATCGACCCCATCTGCATCGAGTGATAAAACAACAATAAGAAACTATAGCACCTTTCTTTTTATAACGAGATTAAGCAAGGATATAACACTTACTTTGTCCCATTGCTTGCTTAGAGTTGAAGCATTTAGAGAGTACAGATAACCTGTCATAAAAAGCCCCACTTTTAATAAGTCAACCATAAAAATAAACAACTAAGATGCTCCAGATGGACCAGATCCCTAATGTTGTGAATATTTCTACAGTATTACTAGTTGAAATGGGTAATAAACTCAATAACGATGATTTGAACAACCAACATATATTCATATTTGTGCAATAACCTACCATCACGTGCAGCTGTTGCAGCGACTGAATGCCGATAAAGGTTTGATCCCTGCGCCTGCATCGTTCAACATAACATATGGTTTAAGTATATGAGTTAACATTCATCCCCACACTTATCTGGCAATAGATTTAGTTACTTACAGTCTGGGTAGGTGATTTACGAGCCAAATATTCAAAGTACCAATATGGCTCACTATCAACCTTGAGAAACATACAATGAGCTAGATGTAAGCGAAACTGGTTGCATCATCGCACAAGTAAATGCAATACAAGACTTGGCAACAATAGACTTACTACAGAAGAATGCGTGTCAAGAATTGAACTTTCATCCATACGTTGACTAGAGGTTACCCGCTGTGATGAACAGTAGAATGTAATTCTAAGTGCATATTATAACAGAATAACAACTATTTATGCTATATGCATTCAGGAGAGAAAGGTTGCGTGAATCTAAAGAAGGGGGGAAAATACCAGAGCTGATTTGTCAGCTAAAACAGAATCTGCAACGTCTTTCGCACTCCATGTGCTTATGTCTTTAGATTTCAAAAAATATGAATTGGGGGGACATATCTGAATCATAGAAAAAACTATAAGTCTAAAAGTAATACTAGTATATGTAAATTGTATAGAAAACCCATTATATAATCAAATTACCGAAACTGAAACTATGAGGTTATCAATGAAATCAACCCTCTCAGACACAATGCGAAGGCGGGCATCAGCTGTTTGACAGTCAAAAAATGTGTCGGTAAGCTCACAGTTTGAGTTTATACACCAAAATCTCATTGAAAAAGAAGTTTTCACATGATCACTGAATATTATAACCTAACAATTTAGTCAATTAAGATGGGAGATAATTGCCAACAAATATGACTTCGGTGACTTTCCTCGTTAAAGATATGAATGCTATGACTTACGGGACACTGGTGCAGCTGATGAATAACGTTCCGGCTTTCTAGATTCCACCCTTCAAATAGATGAAAAGAGTGAGGTTCCTACAATTTAACGATAAAAGAAAATGAAGTGAAGATATTTGCGTAAAATCTAGTAAGTCGGAAGGAAGAAGTGTGTTATGATAAAGGAGCAAAGAAGACATTAACATTTTGTATGCACATGAACCAGAAGGAAGCAAGAGAAAAAGAAAGCATAACAATGGCATGGTCATATCATAAAGTTTCTTCGACATATTAATATTCATAAGTACTACCTTAATCTTTAAACACTTGAATATTGGAAAATCATGCCAAGAAGTAAATTAACAAGTAACGAAAGATGCTTACATTAGCAAATTCCATAATCAGATCTTTACATGGATTGAGTTACCAAACAAAAGATAACTTCAAAGACTGGTAGAGATATCTAACACAGAATCATCAGTTATAAAAGCTTGAGTGGTCGGAACAAATGTTACCATTTGAAGACAAATTTATCAGAAGGCAATGCTGTTGGAATCAAATATGAATAAGCATTTATTTCATCAACTACTGTCTCCATCTTCACCTCTTCCTCAGCACCATAGCCTGCAGCACCACCAATTCAACATCCAACAAAAAAACTAATCAAAATTCATATAAAGCAAGTTCTTCAAGAAAGCCAAAGAGTAAAATTTGTTTCAAAAGTTTATTCCCCAAAAATTTCCATCTCTGAGAAAGAAAGCTAAAAACAAATGAATAAAAGTTAGCCCAAAAAAGGTACTTTAGAACTAAATATATACAAATGAACAATGTCAGAAAGAATCTGCACAAGTATATAGCTTAATAAATTCCAAATTAAAAAAACAAAAAAGGGATTTCTCAACATTTACCTAAGGGTGGGAAAACTAGAGAGAGTGAAGAAGATAACCCCATAAACATCAAATCCCTCCTCAAAACTCCATTTTGCGATATGGGTCTTGAAGAACTACTCAAGGTCGCTACAGTTTTCCTCAATTTCCGACGCATTTCAGTTTTCTTGTGCCTTGAAATGAACATGCTATGAGCATCGTTCCTGCAAAGCAACAAAACTAAGCTAAAACACATGAAAATACAAGCAAAAGAATTGAAGAAAATTGAAATCATAGCTTAGAGAAAAGGGGATAAGGGGTACCAATGGGTAGCATGATGGCAGGATTTAACTGTAGGAAGAGGTGTTGCCATTTGAGTTATCTGCTTTTCTCATCCACTCTGATTTTCGAAAGATAACTGGAAAACTGTATCTTTATGAATATTATTATACTCCATAAGATGTGGGGTTTCTGCCAAATTACTGGTTAAATGTGGGTTTGAAGTGAAAAACTGTATCTTTATTATACGTTTTTTATCTTTTTTTTTTAACAACGTACGTCTCAACTGGGCCTCGACGACGTCGTATCAACGCTCCCGGAAATAAGACCCGAAATCAATTTAATAAAACTTCATATGCTTTTTGCATTTAAATAAGACCAGAAATCAATTTAATTAACTTCATATGCTTTTTGCATTTAAATAAGACCAAAAATCAATTCTTCGAATTTCTCAAGAATGTTTCGTGCATCCTTTATCATAACACACTTTTGAATGGGATTATTTCAATTGGGAGATCAAAAGATGCAATTTTTATTGCAGAGGACATGGTTGTGAGTGTTTTTTTTTTGCCTTCACGTATATTTTGTCACAATCATTCAAGAAACTGTCGAAAATAGTGTAAAAGATGCTGCTTTGGTGCTTGTAGTTATGTATACTGTTAATTCCAATCCAAGCCAATATGATATGAGTGTCTTGATTTAAGGGGATGAACATAATTAGTTTAGAACATATTATATCATCTTGTATTAGTATTACCCAAATGTAAACTTGCCAAATTACAAGATGCCTTAACTGCTAATTACTGACTCCTGCCTTTGGTAAAATCAGAATAAATTCAATTCAAATTATGAAAAGGGACAATATCTGAAATTAAAGCTTAAGAAATAGTATAAATTAAGAATTAGATAACAATTTATTGTTCTTGAATCAGGCCATCACTTGTACTCCATAGTCATATTCATCCCCAGGTTTCCAGTTTTCAGGTATATCATTGATTGGAACCATCCATTTTTCGTCTCCATTTTCGTGGCTTAGTAGCATCCTCACCGAAAGGGGCCCGCTTGGCGCTGGGCTAGTCGTCCACACTGATCCATAGCTTCTATCCAATAGCTTGCATACATAACTGTTTGTCTGTATTCAAAGTTGAAACACCAAGTTATAAATTTGGATACAGTATTCGGTAATTTGTTCTTAATATACAAATTAATGTACCTCACATAGTTGCACAGCAGTGATGTCATTCTTGGTTCCAAATCACAAAGGCCAGATAGTGAGGGTTGTTGCTGTTTTCGTCTATCTTAATCGTGATGTTTTTGTTAGAGTAGTTGCATGAAACCCTGTGAATTGCACAAACAAGCTTGTGTGAAACTGGAAAATTATACGGTTTACTAAATCCGTTGCAACTGATTCTTATGCAGTATTGTGCAGGGCAGAGATGTCATTTTGTGTACCTTGTGTATTCGACGTCTACTACGCCGAATGCTAAAAGAGAAGCAGCTGCATCCGTAGTATGAGCCATTCGCCTGAAAGCTCGTCTACTTAGAATGAAATCGGTGCCATGACCGGAACCATGGTCAGTTATGACTACAGTCACACCTTTGTCTGAACAGTAGTTGCTGTTGGTACACCTCACCTGATAATAAAGCAATACTATAATTTTCGGGATAAAATCACTATTTTTTCTTTGCATAAAACATGTTGATTTCTCCTTTTGATGATGTTTACCTGATAGCAGGCACCGCAACCGACTCCATCTTGATAGAGATCTGATGCAGCAGATACATCCCCACAGTTGATTGTTGCCCCAAGCGCACCGTAGCCACATCGTCCATCTGCATTTTTTATGTAACGAAATCATTAGCATACATTTCTTGATACCATTTTAACATGAGTTCTCTGTCTGTTTACTTCCCAATTGTTTAAAATGAGAAAATTAGAGAAACACAGTTATGTTGGCTTGGACATATGTATAGAAACTAAAGAGAAACTGTTATATTGGCATGTTGTACTTGAATATTGTTGTGGGCATATGGCGCGAGGTCGGGCCCGACCTGGAAAGAAACAGAGGAGGACCAGACCATATTTTGCACAAGTATAACACCTCGCAGAAAGGATGGAAACGAAGGCATGCCAAGCACCGGTAGGCGACCTGGATGCACCTCGCAGGTCGCACACTGACACAAATACGGAACATTAATGGGGATGGGACCCGTGGCAGGCGAGCAGTTCCAGGGACCTTACCTAAGAATGGCCTCAATCAGAGATGTGTCAATAAAGGACGGTAATGATGAGTAGCTATGAGTAGATAGGCGGCTAAATCCTGCAAATCGGATTTGCCTCGGCGACGGCGTCGGTGAGGAAGCACGAGCTCTTGATCCCTCGAGCGACCTCCCAGCGACCTCCGACCTGGGTCACATCAATCATGTAGCATTTAATGTTTTACAGAACTATTTCCGGCTATTTGTCTTTGTAAATCGGGAGAGTGAGCTCCACTCTCCCAAACCTTATAAATAGGGGTCATTTATGACCAAGAAATGAGAGAAATCAATACCTTACCAAACCTCTTGCAAATATATTGCTCAAACTCTTACTCTCTCAAGCAATCATATAACATAAATACAATCCATTTTACATATTTATTGTTTGTGTCACTAAGATCATCAAGACACATCTTAATCCATAATCCTCATATTTTAGTACACAACAATTGACGCTAGAAGGAGGGTACTCTTTAAGAAATATCGAGCGTACTCTCCTTAAGATATTAAGGAGTATTCCTCACGAATCTTCGGTACAAACTCATCTCATATACCCAAATATCTCAAAAAATCACTCAACCATGTCTCAAGCAACTCTCATCACCAAGAGGAAAGCCTTTTCAGTTTCATGTCGCTCCCGTGAGTGAAACCCGTTAGAATCGCAAGGTTGGGGACCCACCACACGGGATTGCTCAAAAGCTCGAAAGCAGCATCCGTGATTCAAAGAAATCGGCGAAGCCATCGCAGAGTTACGCCGAAAGCAGGCCGAAATGCTAATCCCAGACAACGACCTACGCCACAACATGAACCGGAAGGCCCAAAGTAAGGGCAAAGGCCAAGGGCGCGAGGAGTCTTATAAGGATAGAGCTAACTACGGCGGCCTCGCCAAGAAGAACTCGGTCATGGAGGAACCTCGCCAGAGGGGACCTTGCCGCGAGGGAAGTGATAAGCCAACTCTCGAGGGACGAACGTAATCTATCGTCAGAATCCAACGGGGGCCTAATCCCATTCACAAACGCCTATTCTCAAGGTTTCAATAGCGGCTCGCACTAAGGCCGCGGACCCCGCGAGATCACCAGCCGACAAGAAGAGAACTATGCCGAACTCGAAAGTTCGTGGTTCGTGATCGGTAGCCCAAGGCGGACCTGCATAACGAGTATCGGCGAAAGATCGCTCGAATGAAGTCCTTCACCTCGCGAAGGTGAGAAGAACCCCTTCACTTTGCGGGCGTCATCGAACCCCATCACCCGCCGACGGAAAGAAATTCTCCACCTCGCCGTCATCTGGCGAGGTCGCCGACAGAACGACTCTCTTGGATGGCGCCATCCTTCGAGAACATCAAGGACCTCAAAGCGGTGGAGAGCAAAGAGGGAGTGCCTCTCACCACAAAAATACCCATTTCGCCATTATCACCCACGGTCATGCTAACTCCTGTACAAATCAAGATCAATGTCAACTCCATCACCCATTACAACGGCAGCACCGACCCGATAAATCACGTGAGCAAATACACGTCCTACATGAACTCAATGGGCGCGGCCCGATGCCAATTCAATGCGCTTTTTCCCGCTCACTCTGGCGACCAAGCTTACCGATGGTTCAACTCCTTACCCCGACGTCCATAGAGTCTTTCCACCAGATGGCTCAATTGTTCCTCACTCACTTCGCTTCGCTGACCCCGCACAAGGGAACAAAGCAGCGTTTGGCGAATATCTATCAGTTCGAGGAGGAGTTGGATAGGGCATATATTGATCGAATAGACCAGCTCATTATGAAAGGTGAGCCGCTGGGCGACGAAGCCAAGGTATTGGGAATAGTGCATGGGTTGAAGAAGGGAACGAAACTCTGGAAAATAATGAACAAGGATTATCCATCGAGCTACGCCCGATTTTTTCGATGCCGGCGGGGTTATGATCACCAATGCCGAGATACTGGCATCAAGATTGGGCGAGCAGCGACCAAGCGAGGTGAAGATCGAAGTCAAGAAGCCTGATCCAAAACCCGAGAAACCATACAGGAGGCCCGGATCCACGCACTACCGACCTCCGGGGACTTTCAAGCCAGTTGATAACCCTCTGGAGGTAAGACTCCTGGAAAAACTGACCATGAATGCAGCTCAGATCTATCAGGCGATCAGGGGCAGACAGCAGATTCCCCCGGCCCAGGAAATGTACCAGGACACCTCCAAACTCAACCCGAAGAAATTTTGTGACTACCACAACTCCATTGGGCATAACACTGAGCATTGTCGCGACCTGCAAAGGGAGCTTTGGAGATTGTACGAGGAAGGGAAGTTGGAAAGGTTTGTTAAGCCAAAAAAGACAAAATCGGCGACCAACGCCACGCCCCGAAGAAACCAGCCCGACCAAGGAAAACAAGATCCGCAGATCCCAGCGGGAGTGGAGAACAGGGTCATCCATATGATTTGCCCTACCGGGGGGACCCTTGGGGGATTCCTCCCAGCGACCTCCCTGTCTAACCGACGCCAGAAGGCCGAGATGCGAGCTCTCGACAATCTTTGTCTTTGAGTTGCCTTCCGATCAACACCATCGCCCCCAAGTCGGAAGCGGCTCACTTTCACCGGAGGAGGACAAAGATGGGGTGGTGTTTCCAAAACTGGGACCCTTTCGTGATCTCGGCGAATAATGGGGGCTCTAGTTCGCCAGCGTCATGATCGATAATGGGGCTTTTACGCAACATCCTTTTCAAAAGACTCTCTGGACTGCTTTCGGCGATTTCCACTCCTCGTCTAGCCTTGTGAGGTCGGAATTCGGGGTTTCGGGAACCCGACTGTTGAGGCCTATGGGATGATCCGCTATATCTCTGTCGAGATCACATCAACTTTGGACATTGGCGTGAAAGGCAACAAAGGCGGTGGACTTTGTAATCATCGATGCTCCATCAAATTTCAATGCTTTCTTGGCGGGCCTTTCGAACATGAGTTGGGTTTGCCTCCTCGCCCCTTTTTTTATTGTATTAAGTTTCCGGACCGACGGGAAGATTGGCACCATCAAGGGTGTGACAGATTGCGTAAGAAAATGTTTAACTTACACTTGTGTCGATTTAAATTCTGTTTTTTATTTTGGTAGAAAATTCGAGGTGGGGCTAAGTCGTACGAGTCGAACTCCACCTCGGAAAGAGAAAGAAAGTAATGAAATGAAGATAGATAGTGTAGTAGAAACAAATATAACACCTATGGAAGTTGACATCACAATTAGAGAGAAGCCTTCACGAGATTTGCAGTTGGAACCTCGCGCAGGTTTGAACCAATGGAAGTCGACTCCGAACAACGAGAATTCAACCTCGATCCTAGAACAGGAGGAATGATCAACGAGCAACACCGATCGAAGAGCTCAAAACAATCAGTCGACCTTGATCGGCCAGAACTAAGTGTGACCATCGGAACACGAATTCCCAGCGACCTACGAGAACAACTGATAGATTTCCTCAAGCAGAATCTAGACGTATTCGCATGGTCACATGAGGACATGGTCGGCATCAACCCTGAGGTCGCATGCCACAAACTGAACATCGATCTGACGAAGAGGCCAGTGTCCCAGAAAAGAAGGAAGTTTGGTCCGGAAAAATACGCAGTGACTCGCCGAGGAAAGTAAAAAGCGCTAGATAACAAGTTGATCGAGCAAGCAGATCAGCCGAAGTGGGTGGCCAATGCAGTGCTAGTAAAAAAAACAAACAACTCTTGGCGACTATGCATCGACTTCACCGACCTCAATGAGGCCTGCCCGAATGATTACTTTCCAATGCCGCACATCGATCACCTCGTAGATAGCACCGCTGGGCACGAGATGATGACGTTCATGGATTTGTTCGTCGGGTATCACCAGATCGCCATGGACAAAAATGATCAGCAACACACATCTTTTCTGACAGAGAAAAACATGTATTGTTGGAAGAGGATGCCATTTGGTCTGAAGAACGCAGGGGCAACCTACCAGCGTTTGGTAAATCGAATTTTCGCCGACGAGATTGGAAAGACCATGGAGGTATACATCGACGACATTGTGGTGAAAAGTGAGAAGAAGGAGGACCATTTGTGCCACCTCGCCCGGACCTTTGACATCTTGAGAAAATACAACATGCGCCTGAATCCCAAGAAATGCAGTTTCGGGGTTGGTTCGGGAAAGTTCCTGGGCCATATCATCAGTCAGCGAGGTATCGAAGCTAACCCTACAAAGATCAAAGCCATCATAGACATGAAACCACCTCGCAACGTGAAAGAAGTCCAAAGATTGACCGGTTGTCTCATGACTCTCAATGATTCAGTATCGAATGGGGGATAAGTGCAAGCCTTTTTTGAAGCCATGAAAAAGAAAAGTTCTCATGGACCCCGCAATAATGCCAAGCAGCGTTTACGAAGCTCAAAAGTGTACCTCTCCGACCCCGGTCTTGGCAAAACCCATACAGGCGAGAAGTTATTTACGTATCTCGCGACCTCGGGATTTGCTCTCGGTAGCGGTGTTAGTCGCGGCGAAGTTGATTACCATTTGCCTATATCGCCGTCGGCCGGACTTTGAATGATGCCGAGCTCAAGTACCCCCGCATTTCGAAAAGCTTCGCCTATGTCTTGATTATGAGCATCCAGGAAGCTTCGGCGGTATTTTTTATCACCAAATAAAGTCTTAAGCGCCATCGAGGCGGGTTTTGCACCGACTTAATCTGATAGGAAGATTGTTGAAATGGTCCATTGAGTTAGAAACGATTCGGGATCACCTTCGCACCCGAAGCGCGATCAAGGGCTCAGTCCTCGCCGACTTTCTCACCGAGCTCACCTTTCGAAAAAGACACCGGAGGCGGCCAATATCCCATGGACATTACACGCCGACGGACTCTTCGACGAAAGCACCGAAAGCGGGGCCGAGTGGTCCTAATCGATCCCGAACAACAATCCTTCACCACGGTGTGAGTTTTGATTTTCATGCCACCAACAACGGAAGCGAGTATGAGGTCTTGATAAATGGCACGAAATGGCGATGGCCATCGGTGTGCGAAAAATTGAAAGTTTCTGGCGATTCCCGGTTGGTCGTATGCGGATGTCGAGGAGAATACAAAAGCGGGGTGAACAAATGATGAAATACCGGCAGAGATAGCGAAGAGCCTCATCGAAAAAGTTTGAGGAGGTGCAAATAGAGTTGATACCTCGGCGTAAAAACACAAAAGCGGATGCACTAGCTCGCTTGCCCACGGCGGAGGCGCCCGCAGATATGGACAACATAGCAGTTACTAAACTCAACACTCCCTCAGCAGGTCGCGTCATCATCGACATAAAGGAAATAACTTGGACGAACCAAGAGAGTCCATCAAACATTCATAGGGAAATCCTTCAGATCGCGACCCCGGAAAATAATTGGATGACCGAAGTCAGAGACTATATCGAGAAAGGGATACTGCCAGAGGATAAGGTCATCGCTCGCCGATTACAACTAAGAGCAGCGAGGTACGCCATCATCGACGAACAACTTTATAAGCGAAGTTTCTCTTTGCCACTTTTGAAATGTGTCACCCCGGAAGAAGGCCAAGTGATCCTGAAGGAAATCCACGAAGGAGATTGTGGAAATCATACCGCAGGCCAGTCTCTCGTCTACAAGACGATCAGACAAGGCTATTATTGGCTAACTTTAAGGAAAGATGCGATTGCATATACAAAGAAGTGCCAGAAACGCCAGTTTTTCACCCCGACGATTAAGCGAGCTCCAGAGGATCTCACATCAATCTACATCCCATGGCCTTTCGCGAGGTGGGGAATCGATCTGATCGGTCCGTTCCCAAAAGCCCCAAGTAGTTCGAAGTTTGCAGTGGTCGCAGTAGACTATTTCACCAAATGGGCGGAAGCAGAACCTTTGGCGACCATTACCCAGGAGAAAATCATTCGATTTATATGGAGAAACATCATTTGTCATTTTGGCTTACCACAAGCAATCGTCACAGATAATGGAAAGCAATTCGATGGTTTCGAGATCGATGCATTTTTCGCGAAATGGAAAATCGCAACGTTGTTCTCCACCCCCTATCACCCCCAAATCAATGGGCGGGGTTGAAGTTGTGAACAAAATAATTAAACACACCCTGAAAACTCAACTCATTGAGTCAAAGGGATTGTGGGCTTTCAAGCTTCCAAGCATCCTATGGTCATATAGGACCACTTGCCGAAATTCAACGGGCGAAACACCTTTTGCTATGGGTTTCGGGACGGAGGCAGTCATACCAGCCGAGGTCGTGGTCAGAAGCCATCGAACATCGCAGACAGTCACAAAGGACAACGATCAAGCCATATCTCTCAGCCTCGACCTCCTCAAAGAAAAAAGATTGGAAACCAACTTAAGAAACGTAAACTACAAACAAAAGTCGGAAAAATACTCAACTCAAAAGCAAAAATCCGAAGATTCAAGGTCGGCGACCTCGTCTTAAAAAGGATCATCGGCGTCCAGAAAGGAGTTTTTGGTCCAACTTGGGAGGGACCCATGAAGATTTCGAAATGCCTCCCAAATGAGGCTTACCAACTCGAGGACTTGGAGGGCATTCCCTCAATGTATCCATGGAATGCGACCTACCTGAAGAAGTTCTACCAATAACTATGAGTTGTAAAATCCAGATCGGTGGTATATTTCTCCATGAATTACGACTTATAACACATGCTTGCTCCATCTTTTTACATTTACGAACTTGGGGGACTGGTCCCCGACCTCTCACGAGTTCGATCAGAAATAGATTCGCAAATGAAAAAGTCTAAGTCGGCTAAGCCAAAAACACGTGAAGGCTAGTATGTCGCATACCCAGTCTAAGCCGACCTCGATGCATACCCGGTCTAAGTCGGTAAGCAAGAACACGTAAAAGTACAGTATGTCGCGATACCGGTCTAAAGGCGGGCCTCGTACAAAGTCTAAATTCGATTTAAGCCAAGAACACATGAAGGCTGGTATGTCCATACTTTCGGTCTAAGCGACCTGGTCGATAAGTCTAAAGTCGGATAAGCCAAGAACGCGTGAAGGCTAGTATGTCTCATACCGGTCTAAGCCGTTACCGATTGGCGTACCGATCTAAGTCGGCTAAGCCAAGAACACGTGAAGGCTAGTATGTCGCATACCCAGTCTAAGCCGACCTCGGTCGCATACCCAGTCTAAGTCGGCTAAGCCAAGAACACATGAAGGCTAGTATGTCGCATACCCTATCTAAGTCGACATTGGTCGCATATCCTATCTAAGCCGACAGTCAAGTCGCTGTCAATTAACAAATCTGTTACCATTATGATTTTTTATCTAGATGTTCGAAAAGACAATCTGCGAGAAGACAAGATACACAAAATAAACAAGCATTCAAACCAGGAAGCGAAAAAAATAGAAATGAAAAGGAACTGTGATTTCATTAATAAACGCTCGAAGGCAGCGAAGTCCTATGCCCCTTGGGCAAACACTTACACACCCCGAAGGGCAACCTAACTAGCTAATAAGAAAACCCCGAAGGGCGATTACAAAGGGTGCCCAAAGGTATTTGGCATACTGCCGCAGAAAAACCGTCCTAGGAATCAGCTCGGCGGAGCATCCGAGGTCCCCTCAATAGGGTTGGTCGTCATGCTTTGCTCAACCTCGGGAATCTCGATGCCAACCTGATTCCCTTCATCATTTCCACCGTCATCACCACCAACAACCTCCCTACCATCGCCATCCTAGCCATCATCCTTTTCTTCATTCAACAGCCCGAGCAACTCCTCGGGATTATAAATATTAGCACCTAGGGGTAGGAAACTGAAGTCCACACCAAAGGCAGCAAGGTCTTTGATGGGAAGATCATCCCCCTCCCGAACAGGGTTGTTACGCATGTATCCAGTGAGCAACTCGGACATCGCTAACTTTGCTCCATCAAGGTCGCCAGCTCGATGACAAGCCCGAACAGCGTTAGAAAATGAGTGGATATAGGCCAGGTTGGAGGCATGATGGCGCTCAATTTCCGCGAGTGGTCGGAAAGTCATGGACCTCAGCTTCTAACCGGCGACACCGAGCCTCCACCTCAGCAGTCCTGTCCATGCTCTCTTTCACCTTTTGATCTCGGAGCTCGAGATCCTTCGCCATCTGGGAGATTTTCTTCTCCAGCTAGTCCCGGTGCCGGGTCACATTTCTCAATTTCTCCTCGGCCACAGCTTTTGCATTGATAGCAGCCTCCCGCTCTTTCGATGACTTAGCCAAGTCCACCTTCATCAACGAGCAATGCGCTTCAGCTTTCTGGGCCTGGATCTTTGCCCGGCCATACTGCTCCCGGCTCCGTTCAAAGAAGGCCAAAGAACGACACATGTGAGCAATCCCCGAGGTCAGATTCTCGAAGAAGTGTTGTGTATGAGCTTCCTCGTGGAGATCCAGAGTCCAAGATCTCGGAACATCTTTGATTTATCCACGGAGGTAGGAAGGTGGGTGTCATTGGCCGCAGGAGCTCGCGACCACAGGTAGTTCTTGGGTCGACTCCCAAATACTCCATCATTCAGTTTGTATCTGCAAGGCAACCGGACATAAACATGGTACACTCGAAATAAAATATAGAAATGAAGTCATAAGTAAAACGAGGTATACCGTTGGCGGAAATCCGGGTTCCAACCAAGGAAAGTGCGATCATCGGGATCGCGAGCCCGACGTTGTGTGAGCTCGACAATCGTATCAGGGGTCCCCGCGGAACTCGAGACCAACACCTTCCCACTCGGGGAGTCCCGGAGCACATCCATGTCCACGGACGTCCGGATGTGTTTAGGGGAGCTCCCCTCGGTTGCTCGCATTTTGGCAAGAGCCCTTTTCCGACCTCGGTCGGGGCGGCGATAGCTTTGGCCCTCGGAGGGGGGGCCCCAGTGACCCCACCGACCGCGACATCCTTCTTCTGGCTCGCCCGCTGCCTGGACAAAGCCAAGGCGCGAGAAACCTTTTCGCGCATCTCCTCGGCGTTCAAGTTTTGCATCTCGTCGGTAACTTTGGAGGATGTGAAACAGATAGACTCGATGAAGGAAACTGAAGACAAGAAGAATATCAGGAAATGACCAGAGAATAACCAAAGAAGTCGAGTCAACGCGAGTAAAATCCCGGAAAGCTTACTTGGAAGGTCGGCGTCCAGCGACGACCGAGGTGGAACAGTTAGGCCCACAAATTCCAGACACTTCAACCGTTGGAGGATGATCAGCGACCTCTCATCCGGATCAATTAAGCACACCTGAACTAGCCGGACCAAGAAGGGGAGGGAGAGCTCGGATGCCTTGGATTTCTTGGGAGCTGCAATAGGGAGAAGAAGTTAAATCAGTATTATGGAAAAGGGAAAAGCAAAAAAGCTTACTTTTAAGAATCACGTAGTCGCGAGGAATCTCGCGATATCCGAGGGCTCCTAGGGCAAAAACGGGACTCTGTCAGGCTCCCCCTACCAACCACCACTTCTCTTTCCAATCTTGGACCTTGCTAGGGAGGTCCTCAACTATTTTCATATGAGGGTGGGCTTTCACATAGTAATACCCGGGGTCTTTACCCCACTTCGCCAGCGAGATGAGAAGATTCATTTCCTTGACAGAAAGGAACGCCCGAGGTTGGATGCGGCCGAACAGAGATAAGATCTCGAAGATGGTGCTCCACCCATTGGGAGTGATTTGTATCGGAGCTAGGCCCCAAAACCCCAGCAGCGAAGTAATAATAGGGTGAAGCAGAAAACAGAGCCCAGCTTTCATTGTGTCATAGTTCATTTCCACACACCCATCAGGGACCTGGTCGGCATAATCGATCTTATAACCGGGAACCCAGAAGCAAACGTCGCTGGGGACTTGAAATTGTTCTCTCCATAGAAAAAGCTCGGCCTCGATTACCGAGCTAGTTAAATCACCCGCAGCAAAAATATTGTCCGCACGAGTTCGGGTTGGTTGGGGGATCAATTCGCGAGGATGAGACATACTCTCCTCTATCTGCAGCTTGCGATCAACGTCGTCAATCTCATCGTCAGCACTCAGCACGTCGGGTACGACCTCGTCCGACAAGAAGTCGAACTCGGCCGGATCAATCGATCCCGAACTAGGCTCATCTCCTTCCTCCCCCACCATCTCCGAAACCTGAGTTTCCGGCGTGACGGGGGCCGAAAACCTCCCCAAGGAGTCCCCCTCGGCCCGACGAAGGTGGCGTAGTCTTGATGTGACCTCACCCCTAGCCGACACGGGAATTCCGCTCACCGTCTCCGAGGAGACTTCTACTACCGAAGCTTCAGGCCCGCCGTGGCGTCGCCGCCGGCGAATCGCCGCAGTCGGGGCAGAACTCTCTGCCGCACTCCCCGAGTCCTCCCGATTCGAGGCAGACATCGTTCACCAAAGTAAATAATAAAAAGAAAGGAAGAAGAATGGAGATCTTTACCTTGAACACAACAACGATCGGAATCAAAATTGAGAGAAGAATCGGAGCAGCACAACGATTTTTGGAATTTCAGAGTGTGAAAAGTGGAATGTGGAGAAGAGAACATTATTTATAGGAGAATTCTAGGGCGCGTGGGCCGACCGATCAAATCCCGCGCGTGAAACCCACGCGCCATCATCACCTAGTCTCAATAGGCGCGACAGTCAAGGCGAGCTGCCGTCATCACGCTCAGTCCCGAGGCAATAATCACGCGTACCCCAGAAGCTTTGTGACCTCACGCGCCAGGATCGAGGCGGTATTGGAGTTATCTCATCCCCCTTGGCAAGCATAGGCAAATGAGATAGGGGCTATTGTTGTGGGCATATGGCGCGAGGTCGGGCCCGACCTGGAAAGAAACAGAGGAGGATCAGACCACATTTTGCACAATTATAACACCTCGCAGAAATGATGGAAACGAAGGCATGCCAAGCACCGGTAGGCGACCTGGACGCACCTCGCAGGTCGAACACTGACACAAGTACGGAACATTAATGGGGATGGGACCCGTGGCAGGCGAGCAGTTCCAGGGACCTTACCTAAGAATGGTCTCAATCAGAGATGTGTCAGTAAAGGACGGTAATGATGAGTAGCTATGAGTAGATAGACGGCTAAATCCCTGCAAATCCGGATTTGCCTCGGGCGATGTCCCAGCGAGGAGCACGAGCTCTTGATCCCTCGAGCGACCTCCCAGCGACCTCCGACCTGGGTCACATCAATCATGTAGCATTTAATATTTTGCAAAGCTATTTCCGGCTACTTGTCTTTGTAAATCGGGAGAGTGAGCTCCACTCTCCCAAACCTTATAAATAGGGGTCATTTATGACCAAGAAAGGAGAGAAATCAATACCTTACCAAACCTCTTGCAAATCTATTGCTCAAACTCTTACTCTCTCAAGCAATCATATAACATAAATATAATTCGTTTTACACATTTATTGTTTGTGTCACTAAGATCATCAAGCCACATCTTAATCCATAATCCTCATATTTTTGTACACAACAAATATAAATGATAGCATACATCAAGATCGAATGATAGCATTATATGATCCATGTATCTGATCCCTCATAGTGGGATAAATGTTTTGTTTCATCTCATCATTATATGCATGCAAGTTTTTCTGTTTTAGTGACTTACTTTCTGTTCCTGAATCATCGGAATTGGGGTAATGAGCAGCCCTGGAACGGGTGAAACAGTCAGTGCACGTTGCAGCATTTCCGATGCCTTCCAAGAGGAGGAAGGTTGCTATAAAAAGATTCAAGGAAATCGGTGACGATTCATCATAGCAAATAGCAAGTAGAGTTGGATGAAAGGAAAGAAGGCAGATTTGTGTTCATTGGATGCTCATACAAGGCTCTTATTTATAGCGAAAACGAAACTGGCATTCCAACCTTATTAAGTTGGTTAAAACTTCAGAGTTTGACAAATGCAACTTCTGGGAAAGGAATCGTGCTGCAGTTTTCATCTCAAAGTGGTAAGATGGACATATCTTGACAAATAAATCTGGTAATAAACCATGGACCATTTTACAATGTGAATAAAACTCCAAAAGAATAAAAAACAATCTTGAGTCAATTCAGACTCCCTGTAAAGGTTATAATTGCTGTGACATTTTATTTTTTCGGAATGCAAGAATTCCTTCTGTAATCATTGCGAGTTATGTCAGGACCATTGAATTAACGAACATATCCTGTTTTTATATTATTTTACTATTTTAAGAAAGAACCTTTTTGTATCTATTTAGACTTTGTAATTTGTATATTGGTGTTTTCTTGAATCTTTCCTGTGAATGCATATAGTTGCTGCAGCCGCCTATAGGCCCTACATCCACTTATAGCCCAAAATCCTATCTAAAAAAGGTAGTTATTGATTTATCATCATCTAAAAATTGCAGTTGTCTTCTTGGTTAGTTGGACTTTTATTGATGATTGTACAATGCATACTAGTGTTTGTTATTAATATTGAAGTTAAAAATGAAATTCGATAATCCAGAAAATCTGTGTGCTTATGTTGTCCCACGTCTCAATGTTCTTGACAAGGAAAAAACGAGGAAAAGTAGAGGAAAGAAATGACTGAAGACCTTGTTTGTGGTATTTCCAAATTTGGACATCAAAATCAATACTGGAGAAAGAAACAGTCACTGAAATATGAAGTTAGGTATTTCTGCACTAACTGAAATGTCAAGAAAGAGAAATGAACTCTAGACATTGTGCTATCCTTCATTTGACAATATTTGAAGATGAAACATTATGTATAACAAATTAGTGGGAAATTCAAAGTTGGGTGCTATATCTTAGGGAAGTTCTACTAATTTCAATAAAATATAGTATAAGTTACAAACATACAATATTAACCAGGTACGTTGACATACATGATACATCCATATATAAGACTTTAATCAGTTAAAAATGAGCTGTAAAGGTCATCTCTTTACTTCTATCTATATTTTACACCACTATTTTATTGAAAGAATAATTTATTTCTCAGCTTTCCCTTTCCATTATGAATACATATACATAAATTGCCCTAGATAAACTACTAAAATGTTTATTTTGTCACTCACACTCGAAGGAGATTCAACATTGTAGCAAACGAAAACGAAGCAAAATAAATAAAACAAAAACTAATAGTATCATGTGAAAACTTCTCTAATTATTGCAAAACTTTATGGCAAAAAGAAAGTAACTAACAGAATCTAAGCAGTACAACTTTAAACAAAGTCGAGACTAAAAGAACAAAAATTTATTTACAAGAAAACTTTGTTATAGCCTAATTAGTACTGCCTCCATCTCGGACCCCGTAAATGCCCCGGTGGCTGCAACCGCGCAGCCCCCGGTGGCGGGTGGTGGCTCAGCCCCGTATGTGGTGGCTGGGTCACCACACGTTGGTTAGTAGTATGTAAACCGGGCAGCTGAGCCGCCGGAAAAAGCAGCTGGTGAAGCGGTTGTGGGGCCTGCGGCCGCCACTCCGGTATGTCATCATCGTCATCATTCCAAGGTTCAATACCAAGATTTCTATTATCTATAACACTCCCAGATACAGTATTATTACTACTTTGCCCATATTTCTTGATAAGCTCTCTCACATCTTCTACTGGGCGCGATGTCTTTTTCACTGTGTTCAGTGCAGGCCTAGATCCAGACATGTTTAAGTTACCGGAAAAGTTAAACTCCGGTAAATCATCATCGTCTTTAGCAACAACACCAGGGCCAAACCCAGGTGGGACGTCGTCGTCGTCATCATCATCAACAGCGTTCGTTTTTGGGTCGGGTTTATGTGAAGTCCTAGTTGGGGTATTAGCATTAACATTCGGTGAATCGTGGACCCTCGAAGGGGTAGCAAAAGGTTGCTTTTTGGAGGTGTGTTTGTGGTGTGACGATGAATTAGGTGATATAGTATTGCTTATATGAGCTCTTCTCCATACAACTACACCAATTAGTCCGTTTTCAAAGGAACTAGCACCATCTTTAGGCATAAACTTGTTCAACATATCGAGCATCCTGGACGTAGGCGGGCAAAGGTAAAGTTCGACGCCAGGGAGTGGCTCTGCATATCCCAGCCTCTCGTCCGTGGTGTACGAATCGATCGCCTGAATGAGAATATACGTGGATAAAATCAAAGGATGAAATTGGCAGAAATGAATAGAGAGAGTGAGTGTGTTAATTACCTCAGTGAAATTAGAACGCTGTTCATCTGTAGACTTGTCCATCAAGATGAAGTGAAGAATCTGCAAACAAAAAAGTGTGTGTTTGATTAATAAGCATGATGGCAAATCAGATGTAAAAAGAAATAATAACATCGACCTGTTTAGTTAGGATTTTTAACCTGTTTAGTTAGGATTTTTTTATAATTGACAACCAGTAGACAAAATGCTGGTTTAACATTGCAATTTGCAGTAGTAATTTACACAATATATAAAGTAAAAGCTCGCTTTAATGGTACAATTCCTCTGTAATCTATTACCACTAATTTTAAACGTTAATAAGATTGTACAAAAACAATTTGCAATGATGAGAGCCCAGAACAAGCTTCGTATTTAAGCTACAGAATAATAAACCACTTGCAAATCCACATCTGGACATTATTAAACCAGACAACCAGGCAGAAAATCGAAATCAATGAAGACGTAAGATAGATTCATTGCATTTGAACGAGTAATCTGCTCTACAACAACCTAACAAGAACATTGCTATCTAGTTACAGAGTTTCTGTCGCAGGACTTAATTATGCTCAACTTATAAACACCAACAAAGCAATCAATATGTCAATGATGACTAATACTACTGGAAATTGTTGTCACAAACACACTTTGGAAAAGTAAGATTCTTGTTTCCTTTTCCTTTTTTTTTCACAATTTTCATTGACATGGTAATCCACAAGGAATCTACGAATATGAGTGCAGTATAAAAACATCCACATAACCAAAACAATCTTTTGATATATTTTTCATCAACACTGCTAGAATACAACCACACCAATACTAGAAGACGATCAATGTCATTAACCATGGGCAGTGGGAGGCTACATTGCCCTTTGTGCAGGCAAAAAGCCGATGCCCAGAAATAGAGGAGGCAAAGTTTAGTTACAAGGGAAAGGAGAAGGCCTTTATATACCATGACTGCACGAGTTCGAGACATGGGGAGTTCTTGAAGAAATTTTTCAAAAGCATCGATTCTAACTCTGCCCTTGATCTCTACAGAGAGAGGCCACTCCTTTGTTGATGTCTTCTCACCACTGTTACCATAAATTAAAATATCAGTGTAAAAGCAACTGAGTAAAAAAAACCAGCTTAAACACACGCACACTCCTAAGAAAAATCAATCAACTTATATTAAATGCAGAAACATTCTACGAACATACTAACCTTCGAAAAAGACCACCAACTGTGACTAAGGACGATATACTTAGCTGAAGGATACCATCCCAAATATAATCAGGCTTTGGCACGACACTAGGAGCCGCTACCTTTTTTGCAGGACTTCCACTCGATTTCGTTGTTAAATCATTTTTCTTGGCAACAACAGCCGTTTTGGAGGAAGTATCCTTATGAGTGTCTGAAGCTCGATTAGAAGCCCTAAAGTTGCTGACAGGCTTTGGACTTACTCCTTTTGATATAGGAGACTTCGGCCCTGCATCTACTGATAAATTCTCGAATGGAGGCTCATTATTAAGGGACTCCATAAACTCATCCAATGAAACAATTGGAGGAAGAAATTCTGCATCCTTCAATTCATCCACCATTATTCCTTGCATTAGATCCGTCCCATCAGTTGGAATAACTAGGCTGCCCAAAAAATCCTGGCCATCTGATTTCTCTTTATCTTTCAGACTTGCATCAGAAGGAGATTGAGATTCAACTTGTTTTTTGGGTTGGGATTGTGTCAGCACAGAAGCCCCGCCAGAAATCTCTGCAGCCATGCCATCGTCATGCTCAACTTCAACTTGAAATTCTCCCTTGTGTGTTTTCCTAACTAAACGTCTTATATCAACTTCAGTATCCGGCAAAACCTTCAGTTGTGCCAACTCCTCTGCTTTGGCCATACGCCATTCTGATAACTCCTTCGAAGCAAGCTCTTCCCCTGTCATTGAGCACAGCCTCTCAGGCGATATTTCACCAGACATAACTCTTTCTCTTAATTCCGGATTGTTACGATCTTTAAGATTGAAAATAAGAGACCTGCCTTTCTCTCTGTATTTTTTGTTTACATCACCAAATAGTTTAAAAAGCTCGGCTTCAATTTGAGAAGCCAAGTCATCTGGTGTCAAATTTGCAATCTCTCTATGCCCTGAGCTTCCTCTTTCACAGATTTGGGCTTTTCATCGTGTTGAGCTTCTTTCCCCTCCACCATATGTACATCAAATTCAAAAGCCCAAGAGAGCCCATTTCCCTGCAAAAGATCATCTTTACCAAAAAAATTATCACCAAATGGAACTTCATCATCAGGCAAACTATACTGGAATCCCTGGAAAGCTTGTCCACCATTCCCACCATTTCCATTAGCAGGTAACTCCGTGGAAAACACCTGACAATCATTGGTTTTGTTAAGTGCAGTCAATTCATTTGACGGGAATACTTCCTCAGAACCAGAAACAGGAACCTGACCTTCCCCAGTAGAATTGGAGATTTTAGATTCCTGGGAATCCATGGGCAGGTGAGTGATATTTGCATCACTCTGGTTTTTCTCATTATTTGAAGCATTGTCCTGGTTTCGATATGCCAAAGCCAATGCGGCAGCCAGGTTCTCCCTCATTTTGGACCTTACACCTTCTGATGACTCTGGACGAACCTTGGTCGCTGAATCAATTTGAGCAGTTTGCTTCTTTACAGTCTGCCCCCGTTGTAAGCCAGACTTGCTAGAAATGGAATCATTCCGCGACATTTTCTTGTTTGGCAATGGTTGGCCCGAAGAACCCAACTTGGTCTGCAATTGTATAGTTTTCCTTTGAGATGGCGGTGATTGTATAAATCCAGAAGAACTAATATTGGATTTGGTGTGTGTCGGCCGCTTGTTAGGCTGAGGAAACTGCTGAGAAGTAGAATTGCTTGACAGATGTTCCACCTCAGCCTTCCGTTTTACAGGGAATGATGTGTTTTCCCCAACAATTGAAGTATTGAACCCAGGATCACCGGACAGCGGCTGTATGAGCCCACTTTGGTCTGTTGATACATAAATATGATGTGATTCAGTCTGGCCTGCCATTTCCATAGGCACACTGGATACTGGCAAGACCAGGGAATTAGGATCATGCTCCATCTGCACCACCTGCCTATTTGGCATGGGGTACTGGGAAACCATATTATTGGACATGATGCACCAACAATAAAGGCAGAAAGCACAGTTTTAGAAAATGAGGTTTGCTGACTCCCCCTTCCCAAAAAAATTGACCTGTGCAGGCAATAACAGGCATGTCAAAAATGTCAAATCATGAGGACAACATACAGAGAATCAATTTTAGATAATCTGTACTAATATTGAGATGAGCCAATTAATGACTGATGACATGCATCAACTGAATGAATAAACAGATGAAACGGCAATAGGACTTTAAAGTACATAACTGATGTACATCACAACCAACAGTTGGAAGAAAGTTGGGAAACTGTAACGAAAATTTGCTATAGTATATCTAATATACTACAGATAACCGGTAAATGAAAATAAAAATCATCAAAGGAAAATACGCAATAAGCACAAGATAAATAATTTACATCAAAACAAGACCAAGCGTATACAAAATTCTAAATAAAATCACTATTTCAAACACAATTGCCTAAACAAATAATTTTCAACAACAGAAGAGCACAAGAAAAGGCTTCCACATAGAGAAAAATAAGTTCTCTGCCACATGTCGACAAATCAAACTTTTAATGAAGCCCAGTTTTATATTCATGCGTGAATAAAATCAACTCAAAACACTTCAATCAGTTTTCCTTGATTAACCCAAAATAGGGATTAATAACATCAAAACTCATACGGGAAACAAAAAGATTCAATTGAATATACACGAAACATTAAAAATTGTTCCAAATCCTAATTAATCAACCCAAACATCAACACACAGGTATGCATAAACAAATAAAGATGTACACCCACACACACGAGATGCAGAAATTGAGATAGAATATAAGAGTTTTATTACCTAGGGAGGCTACGATTGAAGAAGACGCAGCAGCAGAGTGATGGATATACGCATTTGTTCGTACGCAGCGAGAGCGATTGAGCCTATAGAAAAAACCCTAGAAAGATAAGAAAATGTGGTGTGTTTGAAATGCTAGTTCATCTTTATATCGTGGGCACGATTATTAATAGTCGCCATTCGGCCTTATTGGTCTTACTGGTCTCGCGTTTTAATTTAAGACGCAATATATATGTCGGTTATCCCTCAAAATTTTGTACTAGAACATTTTTTTTATATATATATAATTTAAAAAATTTAAGACGCAATATGTATGTCGGTTATCCCTCAAAATTTTGTACTAGAACTTTTTTTTTATATATAATTAAAAAAAACACACATACATGATTGGAACAGTCACTCGATGAGACGGATTATAATTTTGACATTTACGCATTAACACTTTAGGAGAATTATCTTTTAAAAAATACAAGAACAAAGATATTCCTTAATATAATCCTCTTTTATTTTGAATATTTTGCACGAAACTCCTCTGTATTTTCTAAATATGCACAAAATCCTTCAATTTTAATCTTCCCCTCTATTCCTGCAATTTATTCACTAGCACAACACAATTTTTATAGATTTGCAAAAAATATTATGATTGGAATTATCTATATTAAACATATTTTAAGTGTGTTGCTTATAAAATACTACATCTTAGTATATTTTTTTAACTGTAAATATTGATATATGAGTAATGATGCAATGCATCAATTGCAGAGTGCACGATGAATATTGTTTCAAACAATTAATATGTTTTGAAAAATCTACTTGCATTGTGTAGTATATAATTGGTGCATATAATTACGTATTTGCATTGATTTTTTAATCAACTAATATCGGATTGAACAATAAATTCAACCAATCAAGAAGTTCTCACTCGTCGCACAACAAATGAAATGGACTTAGATTTTTTTTTTTTTTTGGCAAACTCGTAGATAATTAATTTCAACATATTCAATAAGTTATACTTTTATGACGTCTATCATATAATAAGTGAGATCAGTTTTAACAGTAAATCTGTAAATGAGTCGACTTGAACAATGTCATAGGAAATATGTATATAATTAATTCTATACATTACTAGTGCACAATCCTGGTATGACCTAAAAATCTCTCATACAAAACCATTTTCCCAACGCTTCACATCATCACAGTCAATATACAGCAGTACAACTGTCGAATCAAATCGAATGACCCAAAACTACGAGACGAGGTTGCACTTTTAGGCCACGATAACGATAAGATCAACGGTAAACCATGTAGTCCCTCGACAAAAGAACCATTTGAAAAGTCACCAATTTTACCTTAATTATACATTGTGGTGCTATTTCGAAGGCTGCTCGTTGCTCCTGCCAGCGAACTCAAAACGGTGTCACCAACCTCGGCTTTGCAGAGTGGACACGAGGCGTTGATTCTCAACCATTTATCCACGCAGTCCTTGTGAAAAAAATGAGAGCATGGCAACTCCTTTAGTTCGTCATTGTTCACATACTTCACTAAGCAAATACAGCAAACCTGTGAAGCATAATTCAAGTGTTAATCAAATAGTCAATTGAGAAGAAAACATGTGTTATTCAATCATCATAATTGGCGTGCAAAGATATGTTAGAAGACAAAAAACTTCTAAGTACCAATTGTACCGTGCAACTGGTGCAATTTTGACAAAAGCTTGACTTGTTCACACACAAACAAAAAAAAGAAAAAAGTTCATGTGAAGAAAAATATTAGTTCATACAAACGAAAGTATTAGTTTGTAGGTTGAACAATATTAGTACCTTTTCAATAATACAACTAATATCTTTCATTATATGAGCTGATACTTTTCTTCACGTGAACTAATACTTTTCAACCATTTTATTTTTCTATAAAACGTGAAAAAATACAAAAAAAAACAGCTTGTTTGAAATTCTTTAGTCAAAATTGCACCCGTGCAACTGGTCTGCAGAAGTGATACTCATGTTAGAATGGTATTTCATAGTTTTAGGAACGGGGTAGATGAAGCTTACTGCATCCTCTCCTGATATTACGCGCTCTTTCTCTGTTCCAGAAGCTACGATCCCACCTTCACCAGCATTTGAGCTATTTTCCTTATGGCTGCTACTCTTATTCTTTTTCACTTTAAATTTATAAGTTGGTAGAGAGTTGATGGAATCTTGAGTAGCGCCTCGATTCTGAGAGAGATCTTCTCTGATGCCCAGGACTGATATTATGCAAGGGAGACAGCAGCAGATTGTAGCACACAGAATAAACGGCATTGCATATCCGATACAGCTGAAGGTGAGGAATACTATGCACAACCTGCAAGTGGAGAAATGGAAACAAATTGAGCATATCAAATAAAAAATACAAAAATAATCGAGCTGGTCTTATGTAAAACAGTTTACCGTACAACTGGTTCGCGAATAATACTGTATAGTATAACAACTAATTTTTTTGAATGAAACAACTAAGTAATACGTTTTAATGAAACAACTATTACATTTTCAAAGTACACATAAAATGCAAACCAATTATACGGTGAAACTGGTTTTTGTGTACACATGAGGCAAGTATATATTCTCCTGCTACCTGTATAAATTGGGAGCTTCAGAGGATGATGAATGCCCTCCAAAAATCCACACATTACCAACTACAAACCAAACAGCAAAGAAGCAATCCAAGCCCATCTTGAAATATTCAATAATTATCTTTAACCTGAAATAGTAAACACACGTATTTAGGTCACTGAAATGTATTTAACTATCTACAGTGAATGACACCAAACCTAGAACATGGAATGAAAGAAGCATGAACCAATAATCATCCTGGATACTGTGGAATTTTAAAAACCATTTAAAGCCCTTGCGCTTCAATAGTGTTTCTCTTTCATTACTTCCAGTCTCGGTAGCATTTATTAAGCAACTTCTGCACATAATCATCACCTAATTCCTGTGACTAGATCTATTTACATCACACTTGACCACTAAAATCTAGAAATGAATACTCTTTTACGTGAGTATATCAAACACATCTGAGAGAAACACGGAAACAAGTAGAAGGGCAAAACTGGAATATGAGATTTAAATAAGGGGCAAACAAATGACGCATTATAGGACTCATTCCTGGAAACTAGTAAAATTGCCATTTAAATAAGGGGCAAACAAATAAAATCCAACATTACGAATACCTTGGGTTTGGTAATCCATTGCTCTGAGTACTTATAGTTGTTGTACCAGCTGTCCAGCGATCTTCCTCGTCCATTCCTCTCCTAGTCAGAGGAACAGCAGAGTTGTTTGCCAGGGAAGAATCTGATGAATCCTGCTCAGAAACTTGGTTTCGATATCTAAAACGCCAATACAGGAGGGGAAGAATCGCCAAACAACCAGATGCATAACCGATGATCCATGTTTTTAAAGGAGCACGTGATCTCTCGTGTCTCGACAAGGACAAAACAACAACGGCAGCAATAATTTGGCTAACTGTCAACAGTAGCTCAACAGATATCCATAAAGAAGAATTTAACGGACTCCTTGGGCGTGCCCGAGTATTTCCTCTTCGAACTAATGATGAGGTTCTTGAGTTTGTTGCACCAGTAGTAAAAAGTTGGGGCTGATAAACTGGAACTATAGAACTAGCAGAGGTGTGGTCCCCACCCCGTTGCTGCTCCAAACCAGTCGGTAGCCTTTCATGTGGTGAACTAGATGAAGAAGCATCACTGCTGCTCATTGTAATGTCAATGACATGTTCATTATCTCTTCGGTTTTCAGGTCCTTCCATTAATGAGGGGACTTCGTTTCTTTGACTTCTATGATTATTTCCCAGTATGGTTAAACCCATCCAAGTCAGCAAACAGCCCACTACACTCCAAAAAACATGGAACGAAAGACTAGTAAAACTTGATATGCCGTTCCTGGTTTCTATTCAAAACACACTAGCAGAAATGTTAGAAACCAGGTCATTTTGTTTCACATTTGCATGAAAATTCATCACCCTATTTCATGGAGAAACCACTGAAACTACAGTCCTACATACTTTCATGTTAGTTTTATTCTACGCAACGTAAATGATTTTAATCTCTTTCTTTCCTAACATGCTAACAGTGCTTAAATCTTTTCAAATCTAATTAAGCCATAAAAGCACTGGAAAAAAAGTATTTAGTACATGTAATGTGATAACGCCATTGATGCCTTAAAATGCTAACAAAAGATTGCATCGGAAATCTCATCAATCAAAGCTCATAATCTTCAACCAATACTGAAATTACTAGCTCAATCACTACTTCAAATACATTCTTGAGAAATTAAAGCACCTGAACCCCATTTCACAAGCTAAAAACACAAACAAACAAAAAATCGATAAAGAAAACCAACTGAATGAATTCAAAATTTCACAATTCCAGCTAATTCCACAGCCCTAAAACCGCAATCCTTTGTTCAATTAGATCGTTGACCATCTTTTCCAACTCTACCCACAAAAGAAACACAACCACAAAATCCAAGACACGATATACATAAAAAAAAAAGCACCAAATAGCACGGAATTTAATAGAGCTCGGCTATCTTCAACAGCCTACGAACTAAAAGCATCTGAAAATTTATCAATTACAAGCAACTAGATTATGATTATAACATTATTGAAGTAAACCAAAAAATAGCTAACCAGAATTAACAAAGCTAGGGCTCAAGGAAAGCACAAATTCAGATGAACTTTTCTTGTTGATGGACGATCACTACTACCACCTTTGGTGTTTCCCACTTCTGAAATATTGATTGGTACAATTATTTTTGTATTCCAGATATTATTTTATCTTATTTATTGTAGATTTCTTCTTCATTATTATGACATTTTTGGTTGCATTATTTTCTTTTCTTATTTAATTAATATTTTTCGAATCATGTGTTTATTGAAGTCAGGGTGATCTTGCATTTTTTCTAAATGTTAAATTACATTTTTGCCCCTGGTTTAGAGGATTAGGTAGCAGTTATGTTGTATTTTTCATATTTTTATATTTTAAAATGCAATACTTGCTCCACTTCATAAATAGATAAAACAATTAATGTGTATTGAAAATTGATAGGGAGTTTGGTCCAAGCTTTATAGAGAATTAAACCTAATATGTCACAAGAAGAAAGAGACTCGTCGGAGTCAGAGTGCCTTCAGTTGAAAAGTATAAAGACCCGAATTTTGGCAGTTTAAAAAGGTAAAAGAAAGCTACTCGTTTCAGAAGTCACATCTCCAGTGAATTAAAGAGGGGGACACAAACCTTCGTTCTTTCATAGAAGCATAAACAACAGGAGGAAATCAAACAGGATAGAGGGATTACTAATTGGAAACAACTGGATTGAAGACGTGGGGAGAGTGAAAAAGGAAATATTTGATCATTTCAAGAACCACTTCAACAATTCTCGTAAGAGCAGGTTCTCACTTGGGGGGTTGGTAACAAAAAAGCTGGGGGCTGAGCCGAATCGTGAGCTCATCTAGGGGTGGCCATTAAATTACAAAAACTGTCCGCATTGCACCGCCATTGATAAGTTTTTATCATAAACCGAGGTTATTTTTTTGATGCAAAATCGCACCGTAAAATTGGTGCAATTACGATTTTTCGTTGCAAACCGCACCGCTGCACCGCCAAGTTGAAAGTGTAATTTACTATTCGACATCATATATTTATAGACTCATTTCTTAACTAAATCCATAAGGAAACAAACTATCTTTATGATTCTTTTAATCTACAATCTTAACTTTTACACATAACAAGCTCATGTGTTTTACTTGAATAATGTTCAAATATATTATTTCATTTATCATTTCTAAATGACAAAAATTTGTATGAGGCATGAGACGGAATACAATTTAGCACAATTAACATCCATCACTCCCAAAGTGTTAAAAGCGACAATACCCAAATTGCACTCCGTCTCACCGTGAGACGGTCTCACGCAAGTGTGCCTCTTTCTAAATATATATTTTTCAACTTTAACCATATTATAGAATATTAATCAATTAAATTTGTTATCATTAGTTTAAATTGACATCACTTTCTTCTACTAATATTTATGTTCATGTAAAACCGTCAAACCGCAAATAACCACCCGAAACCGTCTCACGCAAGTGTGCCTCTTTCTAAATATATATTTTTCAACTTTAACCATATTATAGAATATTAATCAATTAAATTTGTTATCATTAGTTTAAATTGACATCACTTTCTTCTACTAATATTTATGTTCATGTATAAAACCGTCAAACCGCGGTTAACCGCCGAAACCGATTTGATCACATTTATATGAAAAACCGCGGTTTAGAATTTTACAATTAACCGAACTGCATGTAGCAATACAATTCAAATTTAGTCGAAAAAAACGCAAAACCGCACCGTGGACACCCCTAAGCTCATCCGCCCTTTTGAAGAGGAAGAGGTCAAGATGGCGGTGTGGAGTTGTGGTGGCAATAAGAGCCCTGGCCCAGATGGGTTCTCGTTTAAGTTCATTAAGAGAATGTGGGAAGTTTTGAAGAATGATATAATGAGCTTTGTGTCAGACTTCCATCAGCACTGCAGAATCGTGAAGGAGGGCAACCCGAGTTTTGTGACACTAATCCCCAAAAAATCGGATGCATCACAGGTCAAGGATTATCGTCATATCTCGTTAATTGGCTGCATGGCTAAGTTATTGGCAAACAGACTGGCAAAAGTGATTGAGTCGGTAATTTCAGAAAATCAGAGTGCTTTCGTGGGCAACAAGCAAATTTTGGACATCATTTTGATTCTAAATGAAACCGTTGATTTCATGAAGAAGGAGAAGCAACAAGGCCTTTTGTTCAAAGTTGATTTTGAAAAGGCATATGATTCAATTTTGTGGGAGTATTTGGAGGAAATGATGACGTGTATGAATTTCCATTGGAAATGGAGAAAGTGGATACGAGGGTGCTTATCCTCGGCCTCCATGACAATTCTTGTGAACGACAGCCCAACAAGTGAGTTCCAGCTTGAGAAAGGCCTCAGACAAGGTGATTCGTTGTCTCCTTTCTTATTTCTCATCGCGGCTGAAGGGTTGAGTTGCTTAATGAAGAAAGTGGTAGATGCTGAGTTGTTTGAGGGGGCTGAAATTGGAAATGATCGAATCTTGGTTAGTCAACTCTTGTTTGCGGACGATACAATCTTGGTGGGTAAGGCTTCTGTCAAAAATGCAAAATCTATGAAAGGCATCCTCGGATTGTTCGAAATCTCCTCTGGGTTGAAGGTAAATTTTCAGAAAAGTTATCTTCGTGGCATCAATATGTCAGATGATAGCATGACTGTTTTTGCTCGTCTTGTGGGGTGTAACGTAGGCAAGACCTCTTTCTCTTACCTCGGTCTCCCCATTGGGGCTAACTTTCGAAAAACTGATGTTTGGAAACCATTAGTGGATCATTTTCAGCGAAGATTATCAGGGTGGGAAAGGAAAAATCTGTCCCTTGGAGGAAGAATAACTCTAATAAATTTTGTTCTCTTGGCATTACCGGTTTACTATCTCTCATTTTTAAAGCCCCGGAGTGTGTTATTGAAACCATTTTGAAATTGCAACGTAATTTCTTGTGGGGGGGAAAGGGTATGTTCGCAAAATTGCTTGGGTCAAATGAAAGTCTGTGTGTCTGGGGAAAGGGGTGGGGGTTTGGGTGTCAGGGATGTGAAGTTATTTAATTTGGCCCTTTTGTGTAAGTGGCTCTGGAGATGGGTGTCTGGGGAGAGGTCGTTGTGGGTGAGCTTAGCCAAATCTAGGTATGGGTTTTTTATGAAGGAGTCAGTCAGTACATATGAGTCGTCGAAATGGTCGTTATGGTTCAGGGATCTTTATGGGCTGTGGTGGGGTAAGGTAGGTTGTTTGTTGCGTAATAATTTGAGTTTTGTACTAGGGAATGATTGGTCAGTCAAGTTTTGGTCGGATCCGTGGGTTGAGAGTAGAATTGTCCTTAAAGATCATTTTCCTAGATTTTTCTGTTTGTCGGCTCAAAAAGATGAGTGTGTCCGAGATGTTCTCAGATCATGGGGAGTCGTGGTTATTTAAGTGGGAAAGGTTTTTCACATGGTTTGAAATTCTTGATTTCTTGGATATGTGGAAATGTATTTGCAGGTATAACACTAATACTTTGGCGGATGACTCGTGGCGGTGGGTGGGAAACAGGAGTGGCAAGTTCGTAACCAAGGATATGTACGAGGTTCTTGTTGATGATGCGTTGAAGGGTGATTTTGACGTTTTCCCTTGGAAGAAACTATGGTGGAAAGTTGTACCTTCTAAAGTCAGTGCCTTCTCTTGGAAAACTATTCGGGAGCGGATTCCCTCTAAAGACAATCTATTGAAGCATGGAATTCATGCGGGCATCGGCTCGAGTACGTGTTCTTCATGTTTAATTGTTGTGAAAACTTCAAATCACATACTTTTTACTTATCCTTCGGTTATTTTGGTCTGGAGTGATATCTTGCATTGGCTTGGTAAATCAGTTTTATACTCTTCTTGTGCTTCGGATCACTACTTCTTGAAATTTGTGGAGTTGGAACAAAGTGCCTTAAGAAGCAAGATTTTGGGTCTTGTTTGGCAAAGTATCGTATGTAAAATTTGGAAGACTAGGAACGAGCTCATTTTCAAGGAGAGCAGGTATTCGTTGGAAGAATTGATTGATGGAATTAAATTCTGCTCTTGGAAGTGGATTCGGGCGCATTATCCGATATCATTTTCCGTCCCTTTTTATAGTTGGGACTCTCAACCGTTAGAGTGTCTACCGGATAAACTGTAATGGAATTATTTACTAGCAAAGTTGTATTTGTTGGGATTTGAGTACCCCTTGTACTCAATATATATACCATTTTTTCTTTCAAAAAAAAAATATGTCGTTTTCTTATTAATTATAAGCTTTAATATGTATATTAGTATGAATTTTATTAAAAAAAAAACAAATGTTTAAATATTATGTAACAATTTCAAATCTCCATGTGTCTCCTTTTTTGCCCTTTGATATCGATGTTATTCTTAAAATTATATTGAGTAATATTAATTTGATGAGAACATTTGTGTGAGATGAAATCACGGTGAGACGGGACATAATTTAAGCATGATATTTTAACATTTTAAGAAAAGTAGGTGTTGGTTATACTAATTTGTATCCCGTCTCATATAAATTTTTGCCTAATTTTAATTGTACATTGTTTTCAAAATTTGATACCAACGGTAAATTTTTGGTTCAGTTGTCTTATAAGATAATTGGGTGAGTTTTTTTTTAAAGGATAAAATGGGGGAGTTTTAGAGCAACATATCACAAATGTGCAATAGTGCATGCATACGAGTCTTGGTGAAAATGTTTTTAAAGTGTTATTTATTCCTTTTAAAAGTATGTAAGCATTTCTTTTATCAAGGAAATAGATATTTATTCCAAGGAAAAAAATAGAAATGAGTATATCGAGTGCCCTTACATTAAAAGCAAATATTTAAGTTATAGTGTCAAGAATTTTAATAGGGTCTAATAACGAGTCGTCAGATGAAAAACAGCAAGTTGAAGGGTAGTTCACTGAGATCGAACTCAAAAGTGCGTAAGTTTGTTTTTATAAGAACTATATTTTTTAATTTATTTAATAATATAACTTTGTGCATTAAGTATGTTTAAAGTGCAAAGTTTATTAAATAGGGTTATGATATTAATTTTTTACTTGTCCAAATTTCATTTCCAAAAAATATTATAAATCTTTGTGCATAACCCAATCAGTATATGTAATTGAGACGGGGAAATTTCATCTTGTAAATTGATAACGATTCCATTTTCATATGGTCATCTATGTATGCATTTTTTGTATTACTTCTGTCTCTTATTATCTATCCGATTTTATCCAAAACGGTATTCACACAATAAAACATTTTCCTTTTTTCCCCCTTTAATAACCCTAATAAATACTAATCATTTAGCATTGTAATTAATGGGAAAATTGGGTTAGTTGAATGGCATTTTGATACTAATTAATGAAAAAAAAATTACTTGAAGTTTGAACGGATGAATTAGAACATATAATTTTTTATTTTTTTTTATCGAACAAAGTTAGTTGTTAGTAATTAATATACACCAAATACCTAAATACTCCACGAAAACATCAATCCACCTTATAACTCATATAACTCCAAATTCGTTCTCACCTTATAACTCATATAACTCCAAATTCGTTCTTAAAGGGAATCGAACATGGGTTTCCCACACAAATGAGAAGCCCAGTGGTCAGGTGAGCTAAGCCCCCTGGTTAATTAGAACAAATAATATAAAACCCAAAAGACAAAATTCGTATGAGACGGTCTCATGTATGAGACGGGGAATAACGTAACACAAATCAACACCTACCAATGATCATTCGTGATATTGGAAAATGAATCACAAACTAAATAATTACCATTAATCAACAAAAATAAAGAGAGTTACAAAATATGTCAAATTCAAATAATTTTTTATATTTAATCTCATTAACCATCAATGAATATTGTCATGTAAAAATAGAATAAATAAAAATTATAAATGTAAATTACTTTATGTTCAAATTCACGATGAACTCTATTTTTCAAATATCACTCCAGTGTGTACACACTATCACTATTATACATATGCACTACCACTGTTTAAAAAAATAAAATATTTTTTAAATAGTGATAGTGATAATATTTATACATAACAGTGATGTAATTTATTGTAAATTTGAATTCACATAAAATCACCTAAAAAATTATACAAACACATAAACCAAATCCAAATAATGATTGTTTTCCTTTACACAAATAAAAAGAAAGTTGAATCCCCCACCCAAGGATTTGAATTGATAAAATCAAATCCAATGTCTGAAATTTTCCAATCAAATTCAATGGCTGTGGATTTGCATTTAAGCCTCAACTTTCCATGCAATGATAATACAACAGAGAGAGAGGGAAAGAGAAACATACAACATTAATAATTATACTTAAATTGTCAAAAAAGATGGAAAAAAAACTAGGGAGACCTTCCCATACCTTTTTCTGGGAAGAGAAACACAACTAAAAACAGAAGCAAGATTAGAGTTTTCTAACAACAGGCTATTTGTCCATTCACCTCCTTCTGATAAAAAAAGAAACAAAACAAGGTTGACAGAATCCACAAAACGACGATTTTCAGACAAAACAGCTGATCCACAGATCACCGAGACACCAAAACAGCAGTTTTCCCGGTCATTGGCTGAAGACTGGCGGCATTTTCAAGGCGGTCCCAAACCTCCTTCTGTTTCTGGATGGCCAATTTTTTATTTTGTTGTTCTTCCTGGTAACTCGAAATGCAAGCAGCAACCAAGGCATCGTCCATCTCAGCGATTATTCTTTTCACGTTGAGGGTTAAGTTGAGAACACCTTGGTTCCAGTGGTTCTGTACATTAGTTTCCAGAGCTGGGAATATTATTGGTAGGATAACTTCCCGGTTATGTGCAATTAGGCCGACCACTTGATCGTTATTCCACAGGAAAAGAGCTCGTTCAGCTACCTGAAATACGAATCAGAAACATTTCAAACACGAGTGTTTTTACCTCAAATATTTAAGCTCTTGAAAAATTAAAAGAAATTCAAGAAGTTGTTAAGGAAATAGAATCAAAACATGATTTCTTGAAAATTTATCACCAAATCTATTCCTTCAGGAGTCAGGACCCCTTAAATCTTAATGACGTTAAATATCTGGGGAAAAACAGCGTGGATGGAACATGAGAAAGAAACTTCCTTTTACAGTAAAAATAAGTTTTAGCAAAAGCATGCAAAACACATTTTAGAGACGAAAACACATTAATGCTTCCATAATTATGGGGTACCAGGTTGTTTCGAACCACCACATTATCCCAGCCAAGTTTATCACATTTTTCCACTCTAAAATCAAAAGATCTATTAGAGTACCCAAGGTTTCTAACTCAAAAAAATATTTTTTGTCTAATGGCCTATAAAATGATGGCAGTAGCATGATCATTTCATTGGAAAATTCCTTTTTTAAATACACCTATTCTTCTTATGGAAGATCTTCATCTTAACAAAATAACAAAACTGTACAAAAGTTGCCCAAAGTTCCATCACTTAACCTTCTGAATAGTTTCCAGATATGTTCGGTCTGCCTATGAAAAAGGATGTACAAGATCACAAATTCGCAATGTTATTATGATGTTATTGATCGAAAGACCCAGACACAAGAATACATTTACAGGGCATTTATAATGAAAACTGAAACTAAGCGAAGTTGATGATCCAGATACTAAACCGAGTAACTTAAGTTTGTTTTGAAATACACACATACTAGGGTTTGTATACGAAACATGTAAATCGCGTTTTCAACACGTGGAAACGACTCATCTGTCGGCTGTCCATTTATCATACAACTAACATTTAAAAGCCAACTGGCTAAGCCAATAAATTGTATCAAGATGTCTTAAATTCTATAGAAGCTTCTCATCTATAATCAATGAGACCATGCAAGAAAGCAATTAATTACGTATATATTTATACTTCTCCGCAGAATCAGTAAATATTGCAAGTAAACAACTATAGATAAACAATAGACCAGATGTACGGATTACACGTGTCATCATTAAATACAAACTAAAAGTTACTATGAGAGAAAACCCGTTACCTGAAAATGGGAGCTATTTATGCAACGTCCAAGGCGCCAAAACAACGGAACCATGATCTTTTGGAACTCAGCCATGCTAATTGCTTCTAGAATCTCCTCAACCTCACCCAAAAACATCACCTCCTTCTGGCTATTAGTGATTGGCCAATATTTCAATAGCCCCGTAATCACATTGGTTGCCAGCTTTGGTTCTTTCTCGATAAACTGACTCACACAATACGTTAAGTGCTGAAAGTAAAGCCCCAATGACTTGGGCTTGTGCAGCGGAATAAGTGCCCTCGAAAGAAATATCTTATGCTCCTCTTTTAGAGGCAAAGCAAATCCTGTGATCACACTCCCAAAAATCTCCAACAACTCAGCAATCCCATTATGTTTCTCCACCTCGAATACAAACCTATAAAACACATTGCTCATACATTTCCTTATGAATGGCCGATGAACCATAAACTTCCCGTATATCCTATGGAGAATTGCTTTCAAACAGTCCCTTTCCCCTGGGATCCTCCGAATCAAACAGATCGATAATACTCAGAATAAAGGAATGATTTATATACTTCTTTGCAACTTTTGCTTCCAAAGAAGTTGAAGTCACAAACTTGAGTAAGAAATCATATACTATCTGTAAATGTGACCAAGCAGGATCAAATGTTGGCTCATCATCATTGTCATTTTCACCTGAACTAGAGTTGCCAGACCGATTGCTAGGAGGGAAAACACGGAATAAGTTAACAGAACACATTTTGCAAGTAGCTAGAATTGCGGGCTCAGAGAATTTTGGGGGATTTTGTGATACAAAGTCGAAAAGCTCAATCAATGTGGCTCTCTTGAGCTCCTTTTCTTGAACATTTTTTAATGGATCCGTGAAATCAAATACTAGACAGCAAAGACTCAGCTTACTTATGAAAAGACTCATTTTTTCTGAACTTGTAACATCCTTGAATGCGAGCAATGGCTCGATTCCTGCGATCACACAGGCAGGAAAAACAGCAGCTGAAGCCCGTTTGGCAGCAGGACTGTCATTGGCCCGGCCTGAACCTGATTCAGGGCCCAAATTAGGGTTTCTTGCAGAATCTTCTGATTTTGGGGATTTTCGGGGGAGTTTGCCAAGAATTTGCTTCCACATTCTGAATTCTAGAGACTATGTCCTCAATTGATGAAAAGGGAGAAAGATTATTGCCAAAAAGACTGAAACTTTAGGGTTTCAAATTAAAAGCATTTAGAGTACAGTTGTGAGGGTGGAAGTAAAAATGCAAGGGAAAAAACTAAGATTGGGGATCTGAAAAAACCAAAAGAAATCACTCCTCGATTGAGAATGCCCTATAATTAATCGCACAAATTGCACAAAGATGAGATCCTAAACCAATTTATGAGCAAATTAGATCGGAAATTCGGAAAAAAAAAAAACCTAGAATTTCACCAACGAATCAAAATCCCAGAACCAGCCCACCTAGAAACCACAATTCAAAAAATTAACCATACAGAACGAAAGATTGCTCATATGCACACACATTCATGTACACATAAACACTAATCTCTGCATGCGGCGATGTGTTTTTTCAGGGTTTATAGAGAGAGAGAGACTGAATTCGTTTCAAAAAAGTTGCAGAAATCAACAAATCCCAGGAATCAACAAATAGAGTTTTTGGAGAGAGAGATAAACGGAAAAAGGCGCACGCACACATGCAGAATTCAGGGCAAAAAGATGGATCTTTAGCTACAAATACATTGAATGTATGTGCATATGTAATGTATGCACTTTTAGAGCTGCGAAATTTGGCATTGATGGATGGAAAGTTGAAAACGGAGATATGAAATTCAATAATTTCACCAGGACTTGTTTTGTTTGTTTCTTAATTTCCACCAGAAATTCAAGAAAAAGAAGAAGAACAACAAATAAAAAGAAAAAAAGAAATCAGAAATGATGATTTCCGCTTTTTCACTGTTGTGCAGAGTGCAGTGCAGATCAACCATCATCCATATGAATTATGACTTTGGATTTTCCCCTTTTCCTTTCTTTCTTTCTTTTTTTTTTTTTTTTTTTTTTTTTTTGGCCCTTTTCTAAATTTCTTATCTCCTTCCCCTTTTTATGCTCATCTTTTTTATAAAAGTTTTCGCTCGCCCTAATAATTATACAGGTAAGAAAATATCGAATTATGTTCAAAAATACATATATTTATACTATTTCAGTCGAGATAAATATAATCTCTTGTAATATTATTTCACAATAATAATAAATAATCAATACTAAATTCTATCATTTTAAAATGAATTTGAATTCTATTTTCAAAATACACCATGTAATTTAAATATATTTTTAAAATATATCATTTATTTCAAAAAACATGCAATTCAAGTGTTTGATACTTGTACATAAATTTTATTTGGATAAATATGTGATAAATTAACAATAATGAGTTGTTATTTTTACTTAAAGAAGTTGTGAATATTGTGATTGGAAAATCAAAATGGAGAAACATGTGGGCTAGTGTATGATATTATCAATATTTTATTAATATTTTCGTTTTAAGGGACATCACTCAAATGATAATAATTATAATTTAAACATTTACGTTTTAACACTTTGAGAGAGGTAATGAGAATGTTACCTTGTTCAATATGAGAGTTTAAAACAAGAGACGAACTTCAACCAACAATATGTCAAAATAAACTGAATTAATTAATTATGTTATCAATGAGAAACATCTTATTGAACAAATTGATTATACATTACATATGTAACTAATATTTTTGCCAAAAATTGTAAGAAATGTTGTATTTAAGTAAATTATTTTGAAATTATTCATCATACTTATTAAGTAAAGTATAATTATTTTAAGAATTGTACATTATTAAAAATATTACATTTTTTTTAGTTTTATATGAAGAAATTTAATTTAAACATCGATACCAGCTTTATTTATAGGATCGAGGGTCCGGTGAAGAAAAGGGACACAATGGGTTGGGCCTTTATGTAGGTTTGGCCCAATGATATATTTGTAAATGGGCCTACCGGGGCCACAAATGGTTTGGCCCCACAATATTTTATAAGAATGGGCCTATACCAATACCCAATATTTTTTGAAAAATAAGGACCTGGGAAGATAAAATTGAAGGAATAGGATCGAAATATATATTCATGCCTTAGAATTAGGGATGTAAAAGAGTATAATTATTAACTCAAGGAAACCAAAGTTATAATAGTGTAATTCCAACGGTACAGCAAAAACCAAACACAGGTGTCAAATAATTGATAATAAATTATGTTCATTGATAGAATAACAAAGTTCAGACAAAAGAACTTGTTTCCACATACAACCAGCAAGTAGTTAGTTGCTGTCAATTACTTGCAACAAAAATCATGAAATGTTCAGAAAACATTTTGTACCTTTATAAATTGGTAGCTCACCATAGCATTCTTGCATTTACAATTTCCCATTACAAAAGAAAAAAAGAGCTGTCTCTGGGATCACCAGAAACTGATTACAAGGGTACAACAATGGAGAGGGTTGCAAGATGTATGAATAAAGAATGAGTGAGGAACGGCCTTCATTACTATTTCAATTGTCAACCACTCTGTCAGTTTACGGTCTCATTAATATCAGCATTGTTCGTTTGTAAGATCTCGTTAATCTTTGAAGAGTGATTCAACGGGTTTTAATGAGCGCAGAGTTGAAACACACTTGAACTGTAATGACAAATATCAGTAAAAGTACAAATTCTCTCACTCGCTCTCTTGATAAAAGCTTTTTGTGTCTTACCTTAGGTTGCTTGTACTTTTCACGAATGGCATTAAGCATGCCTCCATTTGCATTCAGCTGCAATTCTTGCAGTTCCAGAACGGCAGTTCTCAGCTCCGATGTTTTGTACCTTGTATAATGTTCCAGAGTTGGATTCTGCGAAAAAAGGAGTTCTATTCATTAACTATTGAACTCACTGGGGTGGAGGGGAGGATCAAGTGATGTAAGAACGAACCCATGGATGGTCTGATTGGTCAAGTATCCATCGAGCTAAAAATAGAGCAGAAGCAGCAGTTATGGACGGAAGAAACTTGAGGAAACTGTACTCTGTTAGAGTTAGTTCTACTAAATAGTTCGCCAAGAATTCCAGCTCAGAAGAAGGAACCTGGAAAACAAGGAGCAATTAATCTTAGAAAAAGTAGCTACTTTGTAGTATAAAGACAACTATAGACATCATTTCAATTACATTATAAGAAATCTGTGCTGCTTGAATGAACCTCCTGTAAGAAGCAAGCGAAGAAAAATTAAGAGTGAGTAAAGTTGGCAAGAAAGAACTAAGTAAAGATTGAGAAGTTCAGATGCACTAGGTACCTAAGGAACTTCTTTGCTGTGGGTACAGACAGTTGAAAACTCAAAAAGTTCAGAACGTGACTTTCCATTTTCACGACCTGTAATAAACGTTACCAGAAGTCAGTTTTGCACGTAAACTGTACACTTATGGAGACCAAGAACACAAATGAAGTTAATGAAATCTTAGAAATCGTGCTTATTTCAAATGGGAAAAACATTGAAAAAGCTGAAATTTCTCCTTTTCGATAGAATATGAGATGTAGGCGTAACTTCCAAGAAGGCAAAGGCATACCTCTTCCTTTGTGTAGGTATTGTCTGTGATAAAGCAAAATTCTTCCACACGAGGTGCACAAATTTCTTCGTACTTCCTGTAGGAAATAAACCAGCAAGATAACTGTAAGAACAATTGGCAGGTAAAGCCTACCGAGAAGCGGAAACAAAACCTTCAACAGATTTCCTATGGGGAGTCTAGAAATCAATAAGTTAACTTACCATTTCAGAGATGTCTAAATGAAAGAAAAATGATCCAAGAATTGGTGAATTGAAATACAAGATTTTGTTGTGACAACTTGAAAGGATACTACAAATAATTGCGTATAACAAAGATACATAAACATGGCCTGCGAAGGCAGCACATGTTTGTTTATTTACTTACACATACTTTATGGTAAGACTTACGAAGCAATTAGCATGCAGGTAACACCGAGAAGTTGCAACTTTTGCTTTTCAATGTAATTCTCAGATAGGTATCTATCTATAAGATTTACAGTGAGGTAGAGTGTATCGGGAACCAGCCTATATTCTTCAGAAACCTGAAAAGAGGCAATAATCTTCGTATAACTACGTGAAATTGAAAAGGAACGAAAGATGTGGATATCAAGTAAAATTATCACATAAACATATTGAATTGGAATGTCACGTTAAGCCAAATTACATAATGCTCACAAGAGTGATTGTTACAGAATTCAAATAAGATGGGGATGATTTTGAAGAATAAAGAGGATTTATCATTCAATGAATTAACCTCCACAAGCCAATCGACTAGAATACCCCTCATGCCCTGGGTGATGTCTTTCTGCAGCTTTTCCATGTAATCAGCTGATGGCCTCCGATCAAACTGAGGGAAGAAAAAAAATAGGTTCATAAAAGTCGATATGAAACACCACTATGTGGAAAATAGAAACTCTTTAATCCAGCCACATAAACAGAATAAGTTTCTAAAGCATTCACATGATTGTAAGAATTTTATATTTACAGAAAACAAAAGTTAGAAACTCATGATGTATTATAATTATCTGAACACAGATTAATTGGATAAGTAACTGATGAAGCAAAATCAAGTTAGCTTTTGAAATAATCCATGCTGAGTCACCCAAATTAAGACAATAGATGGGTAATATTACGAAAATTTTGAAGCTGTGGCTGCCTAATGTACCTGATTTGCATACAGACAAGAGTATATATCAGCTGCATACATGCTACACATCATAGGATCCTTGTGTTTTGAATCTATATCAATAATGCCCCCCTCATCTTCCTCGTCTTCTTGTTTCATGCAAAGCTTGCCATTATCTGCATGATCAGCCAAAAAATGTTAAAATGTGGAAAAGTAAACTAAATATATTCTGTTCAGGTCAACTTAAAAGAGTACTGGTGTTCTCAAGACTCCATGGATGGTGGATTCCCAGCTTGCAGTTTATATGATCGTGATTAGGTGTACTTATAGATCATTAAGAAATATATATAGGTGTATTTATAGATGCCAAGGTAACTTCTAGAGTAATGGTGTTCTAGCGACTACATGGATGATGGATTCACATTTTACAAACACCCTCTAACACAGTAACACAAGCCTTATGTGAACTATATCCCAAAATACGCATAGGTGTATTTTTAGATGCCCAAGGCAACTTCAAAATGCCATGACAACTAACAATGATGAGCAATTGAAAACCAAATATCCAGATATTATCAGTCACAATCTAATATATCATTGGATTTGAGAGTGCCATTAGTAAAAAAGATTCTGAATATTTTTGTTATGTCAATAAGCTTATACGAAACCGAACCTCTATCAGATGGACTTGTCACTGAAATATGTTTAATAGTATCTGCTTTCACAAGCATCACATCTGCTCCATCTGAAGTTATTTTACTGACAAATTCAAATGGTTTGGGAAAGTCCTCCGCAGAGCTCGTCTTTTGGGATTGCTCCACGCCTACTTTCTTTGTTTTATCCACTGTGCTTTGTCTGGTATTGGTTAGAACCTTCAAATTCTTAGCAGAAGATGAAGATTGCACCTTTCCAGCCCTTAATAAGGATTCTCTCCGATCCTTCCTTTTAGGCTGACAACAAGTATCACCCATATGGAGTAAGTTTATGATGAAAATAGAGCCCTAAGTTACTTTCTAACTAAATCATTTCACTATGAGAATAACAAATTGATGAAAATCACAAATGAGAATTTTAATTTATCACAATTGATATAAGTAACAACAGTATTACCAGACATCTGGCTGCATTGATGCAGCTTGTGGTCAAATTCTCACAACTGATGTTTGTTACATCCTTAAGAACTGCTCGTTTCTTGGGCTGAGGTGAAGCAGCTGAACTCCCTCCTGGTTCCGACACTTTCCTTTTCAAGCCTGCTCGTAGTACCCGTTTGTCATCTTGCTTTGCTGAAGGATGTAGAGGTGGCAATCCACTTGATGAGCCTAAAGCTTTCGCCCTTGCTCTTGTAACTCGTGAAGTGGGCGCGGAAGCTCTATTCTCGTCATTCATGACTGCAAGCTTCATTGAGTAAAACTTTGTCGAACCCAATTAGCATACATTCATGATACTGCAAGTGCAGCATGTTTCCAATGTCAGAACAAGCTAAAACTCCTCTATAAGCTATATTATATAAGAGCAAGATGATGGTGAACAACTGAACATTACATTCCAAATATTATATTCAATGAAACTCGGACAAAAAACAGTTACATTTGATGATAGAAAACACACACACACACATCCATACAATGTGGAGCACACTGCAATACGGCAAGCACACCTCACTCACTTACTTCATCAAACCAGCCCCCACTTATTTTGAACATTTATTGTGATCGCTATGTACGTAGATGACTGCTATTTGATAATAATCAACTATTAATGAAAGCAAACTATAATTTTTGAACTCGTTCAACTTGAATCAATATATAAAGCAAGAAAGTGAAACAAATTGACTAATTTTAGATTCATTTGCTCAAATTTAGCAATTATATTTCAGTGATTTCCAGATATAGTTTATTACACAAATTGAATATCTTATATGCCACCAAAAAAACTCAACCACGCATCAATACATGAGTGTTTGTACCTTATGCTACAGAAGCTGCAGGTTGACCCTTAAGATCCATAAGTAACAGGACTAGAAACTTCCAATGCCTGACAAATTAAATTGAAGTCAATTTTCTGTCCAATTAATTAAGGGCCAATTTTACATTAATTTACTAAAAAAATCCAAAAATTAAAATCCTTATAAACCCCATTTGAAAAACAATTTCAAACCAAAAATAACACTGATTCATATTTCCTCTCACATTTTTCTTCTTTCTCTACTAACAATGTATCAAAAAAACCATATAAAAATGACTTGAAAAAAGCATAAAATGAGCTGAAATAGTGGTAGAAACAGCTCCAAAACCACAAAAAAAATACAGAAAATAAAATAAAATTAAACTTCATCTTCAGATCTATGCAAAACATTCAATTTTTCAAATCAAATCTCAGAAAAAGCTGCCAAAAAAACAGCTAGAATAAAGATGGGTAAAAAACCAAGAGAAATACACAAAATAAAGGTACAAAATCACATAAATTGAATGAATGCCGAGAAAATTACAGAAAAACAATGGACGGAGCTCACACCGCAGTCAGAGAGCTCCAACAACAGCGTTAGGTCATCAATTTATAGCAGATCGATCAATGCAGCTGGATATTTATAGATTTAGCTGAGTTGAGTGAGAGTGTGAAAAGGGAGAAGAAGTGTGTAGAGTGAGAGAGACATATATTATATATATATATATACGGAGGAGGGGAGCGTGAGAGCGGGCTGAGCCTCAGTTCAAAACTTCTCAAATTCCAAAAATAACAATCCACTCTCTCCACTCCTGATTTTTCTATTGCCAATCTGCTCCCTTGATTAATTGTTTGCTTTCCAAATTTACCCCTCGCTTTCGGGAATTATTACTCAGACAAATGTTGTGTCCTCGGGTTTCCTTAACAATAAAAGGGTATAATTAAGAATCATTGAAAAATTACTATCTGAAGTTTCCCTAGCGTAAATTACATTCGGTGTACTTTTTTTTTTTTTAGAATAGGTTTAGTGTGAAAAATTTCATGTATGAAAAATTATAAAATTGTCCTAAATTATTATTTATTCGGGTAGGGTGAACCATCTACACCCTAAACACTAAATAATGAAATCTAAATCATGATTTATTCGGGCATAGTGAACCATGAACCACTCGGGGGCGAGTGAACTATGAACCACTCGACTTTGTCTTACCTTCACCATATACAGAATTTGTTTGTAAATAAAAGTTTTTCATGTATGCAAATTTTCATACTAGACTTTGGGTGTGTTTTAAAACACTTAAAACAGCTTCCAAAAGCACTTATTTTTAAAGTTCCCTCTCACAGCTTTTAAAAATAAATGCTTCTGAAAGCTGTTTTAAGTATTTCAAAACACATTATTTGTCTTTTTTTAATAAGTAATCCACCTTTTCTTTTTTGGTAAAAAAATAGAAAGTGAAAAAAGAAGAATGTAACCTTTACAATTTTGAAAAGAAAATACTATTGATTAGAAAAACGCAAGTCATTTTATTGTATTGAGAATCATTGAAGGGATATGATTGCTGATTTTTAAAAAAACGACAGTTGGAAAAATAAATATCCATGCTGTTTTATTTCGAAAAGAAACATTTGACTTAGTTTTAGTTATGAAAAAAAAAACGTGTCATTACTTTTTGTTTTGTGAATTGAGAGTTCTTTAGAAGTTGGTTGTTCTATTTGGGAGCTAATTGGCTGCAAATTTGCTTTAGATTGTCGTTGATATTTTTAATTTCATAATGATTTATAATTTACACGATTTGATTGTTCTTTCGTACGATATTAGATGCAAAATATATATTATATATTATTCTCTCCGTCTTTTTTTTTATTTGAATATTTATTGAAAATGTTTGTCTCAAATTTAATCGAACATTTCTATAAATAGTAATAAAATATTTTTTTCTTTTTTATTTTTATCCATCAAACATCTTAATATTACACTAAATATCATTACTTTTATCACAGTAAAGTCAATTTTATATCATTTAATTTATACAAATGCTATTATTTTACCAATTAACATCAATAAAATAATAATTTTATTCCCTTTAATACTAATAAATAATTTATTTTTTAAAATCCGTGTGAACAATAAATATTCAGATAAGAGATGACCAGGGAGTATTATAAAAATAATGCAAGGTGGCATACTAAAAAAAACAATGCATTTAAAATTAACAATGAGTACATTGTATAATTGATTATTTTGAATAATTTTGTTTTCTCCTGTTTTGGTTAATTACCTTATTCGTTGATTTTTATTTTTTATTTTGAAACAAAACATTATTGGATTAGCAAACTAGGAAAATTGATTGAATTTGACTTAGATTTCAGTTTAGGTATCTGGAGTAATTTCAATTTGCACGATGGTAAATGCTTATTATGTAGGTTATGGCAAGAGACATATTTATTACGAGCTGTCTCTTGTAGTCTTGTGAAAATTTCATTGTACAAATATGTTAAAATAGATAAATGAATATATTTCGCGAATTTACCATGCATTTTGCAAATAAAGTTATATTATTTACAAATTTATATATATATCTAATAATAAAATGTTGAGCCAAAATTGGGTCAAAACAATTGTTACAAATTTTCTCATGAAATTTTAAAAAATGTTATCTAATGGGATGTAGCTCAAATGGTATAGCTAAATTTGTGTTGTCTTCTTTGCATGTGAGAGGTTCAAAGTTCAATTCTTCATTTCAACAACACGTATATTTTGAGTATTTTTTAATTTTTATTTTTAAACTAGGTCAATTTATACCTAAATAATAACAAAATATTATACAAAAAATAGAAATAAAATTTTGCAACAAAAAAATTTATTACGAATTTGTCATGAAATTTTAAAAGTTGTGTATTGATGATTAAAATAATTATATTTTGAGTCATTTCTAAATTATTAATATTATTTTTGAACTAGATCTATTTATTTTCGTTGATACCTCGGTAACCGACCAAAGGACCATATAATACGAGGAACCAGAACCCACCGTCGGCTAGAAGAGGGGGTCCACTTCAAGCAGAGCAAAACACTGTATGAACTGACCGAAAACTAGATCTATGTATACGTATCTAATAATAAAATATTATTAAAAATTTATCATGAAAATTAATTTTTTTTAAAAATTAATAATATAAATAATAATTTTTTGTATTTTATATGGATATATATTTAAAAAAACCAGTTACTCCCTTCGTTTTTTTTAGATTGACTTTAACATGGGTTTTTATGGGGAAGTTGTTTATTAACTTTTGAAGGGAATAAAATAAACTTTTTATAAGGGTACTTTAGTCACTTTTAGATAATGAGACAAAAAAAAATTAATTTCGTATGTAATTATTAGGATATGAGATTAATTTAATGATATTTGTAGGGTGATAGATTAAAACTCTACTTTTACTTTATTGATATATTGCGTATATGACAAAAAAACAAAGCTTTTTTAATTTGAGTAACACTTCTACAAATCAGATCTATACATGAACTCTATCATTATTATGCACAGTAACTATCATTGTTGTGTACAAAAATTATCATTGTTCAAGATATGCCTTATTTTTCAAATAATAATAGTTTTTGTATATAACAGTGATAATTTTTATGCATAACAATGATATTTTTTTTGCATAACCGTGATAATTAAAAAATAGAGTTCACAGTGAACTCGAGGTCGCACAAGTTTTTGTCTTTGAAATTTGAGCAATAAAAAAAGGCGGAGGGAGTATTATATATATGAAAATGTTTAATTTATATACTTATTTGTATGATATGAGATCATGATTAGTCCAGTTACCATAAATTAATTGCATACTATTGACATTAGACTTAAATTATTAAATAAACAATTTAAAATTAAATTATTAGTTGAATTGTAAAATGACATGACTAGGTGATTGTGATAAAACTCGATTTATATACTTATTTGTGCGATTATTATATGATCTGAGATTTAAATTGATTAGTCCATTTTTTATAAATTAATTGCAAGCACTATTATTAGACTTAAATTATTAGTTGAATAAAAGATTATAAAATAACATTAAATTGGTTGTTTTAAAACTCGGTACCCACATAAGAGAAAATATCAATTGCGACCAACACAGGACAAAGAGTTGATTTTGGGAATGACGCTGACCTTACCAGACAGTAGATTCTCTTTAAAGTTTTAGAGAATATAATTTTGACTAATGGTATATATGATCATTAATAAGAGTTAGAGACAACTACATAACATTAAACTTTCTTAAGGAGATTAATTTTTGGTAGTACGTGTTGTCATGTCCAGTGTAATTAGGCGGGATATTTTGAAATTTTTTATATGGGATGACGACAATATTTTACGATCAACGAGGTTTATAAGAAAATAATTTAAAATTTTCAAAAGAAACAACACCTTTTAAACTTGCATTATTTAATAATGTAAACTTTTTCAACAGTTAAAACGCCACCCATTTTTACAAAAGTAATAAAATTTTCACAGATTAACATTACATCGAAATGAAAAAAAATATAATTATGAAATATATAAAATAAAAATAAAGAATAATAAGGACAAAATTTATAACTATAGGTAAAATAATAATTTCTAATTAATTTAATATAAAAATTAAATATATTTCATATCATATTCATTTTATACTCACAAACCGTGCAACACACGAGTGATATACTAGTATTAATAATAATGATATATAGATAACATGATGCACATAATGTCTTCCCCATAAATCATAATGTCAAAAAAATGAGGACGTCGTCCCTAATGGTTTTTGCGGGTCATTAACGTTTTCGGAATAATAATATTATTCATTTGTCCGAATAAAAACTGATATAAGGTATTATACATAGTAAATCTATTTAGCATCCATAATAATTATGTTCAAAATGTAACGTAAAAATTATTTGACTTATACAATAATATTATTCAACATATGTAGTAATATTATTTAGCATAAACATATAGACAATGTCTTATACGCACAAAGTGCACCGTACAAATTAAGTAAATTTTTTTTAAATACAATTTATTTTATTAAAATATGCAATTTATTTATACTAAAATATTAAATTTGTGTCGGTTTTAGTTCTGTTGATAGTCGTCTTACGTGGAAAATATGTCGTGGTTGTGTTGACTGACAACTAAACAAGATAAAATTCACCATATTCGAACACAGTGTGTGCGTGGCGAGCACAAGTGCAATGTGGCGAGCACAAATGTGTGTTTGAAATGGAGAACACGTATATGAGATATAACGGCAACAAGGATTTGGTGACCCAGTTCGTCAGGAATGACTACGTCTGGGGGCGTACCAAGCCAGAGTTATTTTATTAGTGATTTGGGGATGTGATGAGCACAAGTATGATGTGGAATGGAGAGTGAATATCAGAGTAACATGTGGGAAAAATCCCTTTCTCTGGCCCTCTGAGGACCTATTTATACTATTCTGCCAAGCTGGTGTTGGCACGGCGAGCAGGAGTTGGCCTTTCTTGCTCAACAAGATTGCAAGAGGTGTTGACACGTATCTTGTTTGTGATCTCCGGATCGACGTCTGTCTTTGCTTACTTGTGAAGACTTTGTTTTGTCGCCCAGGTGGTGTTGCTTAGCAGATGGCTTGGTCTTGTGTTCGTCTAGTGAGGTGAGCACCCTTACCTTCTGACTGGTTTCCTAGTATCTGCCCCGTGTTCACCAATGTGGTTTGGCGAACACGGGCCTTGCCTTTGCTGGGTCTCCTGGCTTCTCTCCTCGTACTCGCCATGTGGGCGAGCACGCGCTGTTGTTATGGTTGACTTCGTGGTTGCTTGAATGAACCGTATAACAAGGTGGATAAACGACGGGCCTTCTGGGGCTCTTCAAATGACTGGAACAAGTTCAGTTCTGACAACTCCTGATTGCTACTATTTTTACCCCCTGTTCTTCAGCTTTTCTGCTCGGCCCATACTTGTGCTCGCCTGTCACGGCAAACATGTGCGTGGTCCCTGGACGAGCATACAGTTAGATGGGCCAGGTTGCCTTTGATATGTTGTGGTCGCCCTAGCTGGCGAGCACATGGTGAGCTCCGATAGTTTCGTGTTCACCCCATGCTTGGTGGCCATGTGTTCGGCCCCGAGGCCCTGTTGTGGTACTGTCCTTGTGCTCGCCCAATCGAGGCGAGTGTGAATTTTGTCCCGGCCAAAACCCTTTGCTGACGTCGGTGTGGTCGTTCTTAGTGTGGTCGTGCTCGTCCGGACTGGTATGGCCCGTGCTCGTCCACATGTGCTCGTCTTGACTGGTGTGGCCCGTGCTCGTCCACCTGTGCTCGTCTGGACTGTTGTTGCCCGTGTTCATCCACCTTTCATTTGGTGGACACGTGGTGTTGGGGAATGAGTTGCACATATCTATTCGGGGTGAATATTTAAATACAAATTTAATTCATTAATTATTACTAGCATGAATTAATCCTATATTAATTCAAATAATAATTGCAACAACATATCATGCATATAAAAAGTCACGTAAAACCTACGCATGCGGAATCTACGGGTTTACGTGAACGTACCTCTCGGGATGGTAGTGTCTTCGGTCGGACAGACTAACCAAAAGGACTTCCCAAGTATTCCCTTAGCCCTTGCTCGACAATCCGGTGGAAGGATACTCGCGAACAATTAACAAAAGGAAAAAATAAACTTTGTTGCACCACGTATGTGGATTTGCTAATATTTCCAGCACATGGAATTGTACTTGGGAATGAACTAATCATCCCCTATTTATAGGAGAGGAGGAGCACGAAAATTTTGTGAATTTTCAATGTGGGAAAAGACTTTTCTTGGTCACCAAGAAATCTTGAATATATCCCATATATTCTTTTTCCCATAATTAAAATATTCCACAAAAATCCACCTCCTCTTTCTTTATGGAATTTTCGAAAAAATGAGTTGTGCAAGAATCCAAGATTTGGATCTTCTTGAATTTATGAGATATTCTTGTATTTCAAGAAATACATATCTTCCATAATATCTTTTCAAGAAAATCAAGAAAATCTTTCTTGCCCTCTATTTTCCAAAAATTTCGAAAATCTCACTATGAATAACCAAGTGGGAGATTTCTTGAATTTAATGAGATAATCTTGTATTCCAAGAACACATATCTTCATAACAAAATTCAAAGAAAATCTTTCTCCCTCTTTTATCCATAATTTTCGAAAATAATGAGGAAATATAAGCAACAATATTTATTTTATTTTAATCACCTTTTAAGTTATTGGACTATATGTTGGGCTACTCAGGGGGCCTTTAGGAGAATTAAGATTGGACCTTCTAATGGATATTGAATATCTAATATTGAGCCACAATATAATTCAAGCCCATAAATATTAATTAATCCCACTACATAATTAATATCAAGACTATCCATCTTAACCCATATTATGGTCGATATGGCTCCCGGTCATTATTTCCCGTGTTTAAGATTATCTAGCCCATTAATTAATTCAAAGCCCTTTGAAATAGCTTTCCGTTAATTAATATCTTTTGTCCTTGGTCGAGAACGGTTCAACATTATTATCCATACAGGAAACTAATTCCACTTGCAAGATTTGGTATGATAAAACTTATGAACCTCCCCGAGGGGCAAATCAAGCAAGCGTACTTGCACAACGATTCTTCAGTATTAAATCTTAACAATCACATGTGACCAATAATATTGCCCAAGATAAAAAGTATTGAATCTCTCTCGATTCGCTACCCATGATAAGTCAAAGCAATAGTTACCTATCCGCGTGATCTATTTAAGGACGAAGGTTAAGAAACAACGAACCACCGAGGTCTTAATTCTTCCTTGTTCGATTCAAGAATTTATCATACAGAGGGTCCTATTCAACAGATCGATCGTGCACTAGTGTAATCTCTTGGTCAAGACAAACCAATCTGAGCCTTACACCTCAACCTTTCGCGATGGTTGTTCATTTCCATCTAGGTCGTGAATGACGTACTTATAGTTACAAGGTACTGTTAATTTAATCTTCTGTGATCGGGTATCACTAAATTAACTACAAATGTAACACGCATTTAATTATTGAACAGTTATGCAAAGAAATATATATAACATTCAATCATATTTAAAGCATCGATGATAAACAATTTATTTCATAGAATAAGTCTAGAAATTCAGTTTTGATTATACAAAGTAAAAGCATACTTTTCAGTATAATCCCCAACACGTGGTAGGTGGTCTTTGATCTAAAGCTGTTCGGTTACAACAATACCCCCCAAGGTCGGGCTTTGGCTTTGCTCAGAGTTCGACCTTGATTCATGTCTTGATAATATTTTATCCTTCGCTGCATTTGCGGTCACAATATTTGTCCGCGAGCCTGCTCGGATGTCCTATAAGGTCTTGATAGTTCAGAATGAGCCTCCAGGTTGAGGATCTTTCCACGCCTTCGTTCTTTACGTCAAATTTTTATGTGCTAGCATTACTCAGGACGAAGCCCTTTTCTCTGTTTGCCGATGACCACTTCGGCGATGACCACGCGGCAATGGCAATGCCAATGAAGGCGGACAAAGTCATCGCTGAGAAGGCGGAAAATACTTTGCTAAATCGGCGGAATGGACATCGTCGAGGTAGCGGGGAGCCAAAGACGGAAGGCGGGCTGGTCGACACTAATGAAGACGACAAAGTCATCGCCAAGAAAGCGGAGAATACTTTACTAAATTGGCGGAATGGACATCGCCGAGGTAGTGGGGAGCCAACGCCGAGAAGGTGGGCTGGGTCGACGCCTTAATGGCTACGACAAAGTCATCGCCGAGAAGGCGGAGAATACTTTGCTAAATCGGCCCGAATGAATGACATCGCCGAGGTAATGTGAGCCAACGCCGAGAAGGCCCGGCTGGTCGCCTTGCTAATGAAGCAATGAAGACAAAGTCATCGCCGGAAGGTGGAGAATATTTTCGCTAAATCCATGAATGGACATCGCCGAGGTAGCTGGGAGCCAACGCCGAGAAGGCGGGCTGGTTGACGCCAATAAAGGTGGATAATGGGGGCAAGCACACTAGCAACCCTCCGCTTGTCCGGTCTTCGTGAGAACAACCCTCAGGTTTCCGCCTAGGTGCCGACTATAAAGCAAGTAGTGTTGAGAGCTTAACGGGTGGTTGTGTTTGCCCAAACCGGGAGGTGCGGTCGTCTCGAACCGATGTGGCGTGGTTTCGCCCGGAACCGGGAGGTCCGTGTTCGTCTGCATTGCTAATTGTGAGTCGTTGGTTACCATCTTTCATCTACCGATCTCCAGGAAATCAACCTTGATTTCTTGTTCTTGCCAGAGGGAGTCGAGATGGTTGACCCCCCATCTGATGACGAGGACACGCCATGGGCGAGCATGGGGGTGATACTATTTGGGAGGTGAGCGGAGAGGGTTTCGGGTTGGTGGCGAAAGAAAGTGCATCGGATGATGGCGAACGTAAGATGGGGGATGGTGGTGAGCAGAGGGCCCAGGATGATGGCGTACATGATGCTCATGGTGGCGAGCAGAGCAGTCAAGGATATGAAGCTCCCCTTACTACTCCTCTGATGACTCCGAAGTTTTAAGCTTTTCCTGGTTGTAGTTTGGAGTTTCTTTGTGTTAGGCTAGGATTGCATTGTTTCTGTTCGGCCGGAATGGTCTTTTTTAAGTTTCGGCCCTTAGAGGGTCTTTTTGTATGCTCGGTCGTTAGTGCCAGTTTTTTCGTTTATGAATCGAACCATCTGATGTGTTTGTATTTGACTTGACTTCGTTTTATGATTGTTTTACGTTGGTGCAATCATGATGGTTGTCTTATTTAGTTGCAACCCTTATTCGTTCGCGATCGGCTTATTTAGTTGTGATCACTTCTGCTCTGGTCATCGTATTTATGGCGCGACCTATGTACCCAATGCTCACGTTTGCTACGGGCATCGTAAGCACACATTCTTTCGCCAAGCAAACACAAAATCGGCTCTGTTCGATCCTTTTTGGACTCTGGTCGTCTTATTGTGGTGCGACCAAACTGGGCACGACTAGAAAAACTGAATAAATAAAAAGACATCACGCAGGATGTTCTAATCTATTACATTTGTTTACAACTGGAAAACATTAAAAAACCTAGCTATTACAAGTTTTAACTTTTACAAGGGGAAAACTGAAGGACGGCGAACACCCAACCCCCCAAGGTTGAACCTGGTTTACACAGCTATGGTGAGCAAAGAATGACCTAGTCAATCTGCATGCATGTGTTTGCCGCTTAATAGCATGTATTCGCACTCAATTCCCTAAGGTGGAGATGACTGGTCCCTCCATCATAGGCGGATCCTTTTCTGATCGCCCTCCCGGTCGTCCTAAGTTGTTCGTTTTGCCGGTTTTTTGTTGGCAACCGCCTCTCTGGTCGCCCCTTCCTGCTCGTCTTGAAATCGGGCTAGCAATTCTTGCATACTGATTATTTTTACCTCCCGCTCGCGGAACTCGGGATAAGTGTTCGGCCAATCTCGGTGCATGGCCTTCCACATGTCTGTATTGAGGGTGAGGCCCCCAACCACCGTGAGGATGATGGCATCTTTCTCCACGGGGGCCCCATCTTACAGACACCTATCGAACCTTTCCACGTATGTCGAGTCTGATTCATCCTTCATCTGAGAGAAATGTGTTAGCCTCTGCTTAGGGGCTTGGCGAGCACAAATTGAAGAAAAGTGGGACGGGAAACTCTGCCCCAACTGCGTGAAGGATGTGAAGGAAGCAGCGGGCAAGTTGGAAAACCACCCGTGAGCCCTATCGCCCAAAGTCATGGGGAAAGATCGGCACTGTGTTGTGTCGGTGGCGCCCATGGCGATCATGTAATCCAAGTATTTGCTCAGATGGACATGCAGGTCGGACTCCGCGTTGAACATAGGTACATGTGGGTGCCTCTTTGCCACCTTTCCATGTACCTCAACGAACATGATCGCCGGGGACAATGGCGAGCACGACATTACCCCCGGTCGTGGAAGCCCTTTAGTCGCGACCAGATCAACCTGTAGGTTCTCGATCGTCTTCTACATTTCTGCGAATTTCACGGGGTCGACGGACCTAAAATGGGGCTGGGTCCCACCATGAGGACTTTGATGGTCATGCTTATGGTGGGGAAATCCCCATTTCTGTGCTCGCCCCTGGTTTCCTAGGTGATGGTGGATGGACAATTCCGTCCCCACGGACCTTTCTGGCTCCTACCATTTTTCTTGGTGCGGGCGAACACAGGGAGCCGAATGGGCTTGCGTGTTCACCCGTTGTTCCTTCCCTGGATTGTGGCGCCGATGATCTCGAAGTTGGTCCTTCACTAATAATTTCAAACGTCCAAACGTCGATTGTCTGGACCCATGTGGTTGTTCGTCATCCGACAAATTATTGGTTTATTTGTCAGCTCATTTTTCGGCGCCCTTTTCTTGACCTGCTCGCTATCAAGAGTATGCGAGCGCTGGTCATCATCTTTCAGGTCTCTTTACTCGACCAACTCCTTTTCGGCCCGCTCTTTATGTGCTCTCAACAAGAAAGTAATGGCTTTTGTAGCCGCCGAGTCATTGGTGATGTCTTCCAAGTTGATGCTTTCCAGGGTTTGGTTTTCGTGAGGCTGATGCTGAGCCTCGTCTTGGACGTGAAATCGGTTTTGCCCCAATTTCTGAGTTTGCGTATTCCTTGATTGAGGCATATATTTATTTTTTCTGCCTGGTTTTTTGGAGTGTTTGTATTGGTTTGGGACCCTTCTTCTAGCGCCAATTTATGATAGTCGTCTTACATGGAAAATATGTCGTGGTTGTGTTGACTGACAACTAAACAAGATAAAATCCACCGTGTCGAACACAGTGTGTGCGTGGCGAGCACAAGTGTGTGTTTGAAATGGAGAGCACGTATATGAGATATAACGGCAACAAGGATTTGGTGAACCAGTTCGTCAGGAATGACTACGTCTGGGGGCGTACCAAGTTAGTGTTATTTTATTAGTGATTTGGGGATGTGACGAGCACAAGTATGATGTTGAATGGAGAGTGAATATCAGAGTAACATGTGGGAAAAATCCCTTTCTCTGGCCCTCTGAGGACCTATTTATACTATTTTGCCAAGCTGGTGCTGGCACGGCGAGCAGGAGTTGGCCTTTCTTGCTCAACAAGATTGCAAGAGGTGTTGACACGTATCTTATTTGTGCTCTCGAGTCGACGTCTATCTTTGTTTAATTGTGAAGACTTTGTCTTGTCGCCCATGTGGTGTTGCTTAGCAGGTGGCTTGGTCTTGTGTTACTTAGTGAGGTGAGCACCCTTACCTTCTTCTTGGTTTCGGTATTCGCCCGTGTTCGCCAATATGGATTGGCGAACTTGGGCCTTGCCTTTGCTGGGTCTCCTGGCTTCTCTCCTCGTGCTTTCGCCGTATGTGGGCGAAAGCCTTGTATTATTTGTTATGGTTGACTTCGTGGTTGCTTGAATGAACCGTATAACAAGGTGGATAAACAACGACTTACAGGGCTCTTGAATATTTGGAGCAAGTTCCGGTTCGGATAACTCGATTACTCTTTTTTTTACCCCTATTCGTCGGCTTTTTCTTCGGTCCGCATTACTTGTGCTTCGCCGCCACGGTGAACATGTGCGTGGTCCCTGGACGAGCATACAGTTAGATGGGCTTGGTTGTCTTTGATATTTTGTGGTTGCCCTAGCTGGCGAGCACATGGTAAGCTCCGATAGTTTCGTGTTCACCCCATGCTTGGTGGCCATGTGTTCGGCCCCGAGGCCCTGTTGTGGTACTGTCCTTGTGCTCGCCCAATCGAGGCGAGTGTGAATTTTGTCCCGACCAAAACCCTTTTCGACGGTCGGTATGGTCGTTCTTAGTGTGGTCGTGTTTCGTCCCCGTTGGTATGGCGTGCTCGCCCATCCGCAATGCTCGTCTGGGGGATTGGGTGTGGCCCGTCTCTCGTCCAATTGCTTTCGTCGATTTGTTGTTGCCCGTGTTCGTCCACCTGTTCATTTGGTGGATACGTGGTAGGTGGTCTTTGACCGATAGTTGATCGGTTACAACAAGTTCATAACACTTGGTGCACAAGTGACCTACTCAGTATAATATTGCCTTAGAGTACATAGTAATATTATGAAGATTAGTTAATTTATAATATTGTTTAGTATTCAAATTTCAAAGTAATAAATTTTACACATAAAAATGTATTACAATATGATAAATTCTTGTATCACCATGTACCTTTAGTGTATTTTAAAATAATATTAACTTTTTTTATTTAATAATATTAATTATTTTCATCAGTGGCACCCTTTTCGTAGTGGAACTAGTGGCGAATGCAGCCGAATACATGGGGTACAACTGTATCCCGACATGAAATACACCAACTGTATACATATTCACAACAGATAAAGCCAAAGTGGTACATTTTCTTCCTTTACACATTAATCAAGGGTTCAATAACACATTATTAATTTATAAATATAATAATATTAATTTCATATTGTGAATAAGTTTTACCGGAGATTGATTATAGTTTAAGTACTTCAATTCATTTTTATTACGTGTTTGATTGTTTGATTAATTTATTAACGAATTTGATATGAATTTGTTTGTTATAAACTACATTTAATTATTATGGGTTGTCCCTTCGATTCTTTTATCGATAATGATGTTTTTCTTGAAAAATCTCAACAATCATGACATAGAACGATTTTAAAAAATGAAGATCTGTCTAACTCAATTTTAATTGTAATTGTAATTCAATTTAAATATTATGTACATATTTTTAAAATTTAATTTACATCGAGTTATATAATTTTTTTATGTAATATTTAATACTTTATTAATTCTCTCTTTCATATCCCAAACTTAAAATTTTGAATATGTCATTTGAATGCGATCTTTGTAAAATTGAAAAAGTGGTGGTATCTTGAGGGACGATTATCATAAAACCATTTGTGTATAGGATAATATCGTAATACAGTGAAAGAATTTAATTCTTATCTCTACTCTAATCCATCCAATTCTTATAGTCATCTTCATCAACACGACACCGCTCACATTTCAACAAGTAAATCAAACAAGCGAGAGTTTGAAGAGATAACTAGGAATGTTAACCCTTAGGCATCTGAGTTTGAAGAAAATCTCAATCCATCAAATTACTCCACTATACTTTGATGCGTTAAAACAATATTCATACGAAATCAGAGAATCATTCGATTTAAATTATAGACCCTCAAAGTAGATGTATAGATAAAATTATATATTCGAGTTGGATTTATATGCAGTTCAACGAAATACTTTTCAAATTCAACAATTTAAAAATATTAAAACATGGAGTAAGATACCGTTCAATAAATGCAATTTTGATTAACACATTCATTTTCTTCCTAAAAAGTAATTTATATACTGATAAATATTATTACTATATTCAAAATATATAAATTATTAACATTTTTATTCATAAGTATTAATACTCCTCATTTTTCTATTTCTACAATTCTAAAATTTATTAATATTTGTAAAAATTGCACCAACTACACTGAGTTTCGCTTAAAATATGAATACTAACTTAAATTCAATTTTTGTACACAATTATAAAAGGGAGGATTGCTATCCCACACTCTGCATATATTCCCCATGAACATTTGCTTCTTTTTTTCTCGAAAGGTCATAAACATTTGTTTATGTTAATGAGATACAAATCTACTTCCACGATATTGCAAGAAATCCGAAGCATCGAATTAATTTAATGTAATGTTTGGTTGCTTAAAAATCGAGCCATATTTCGAGATCTACAAAATAAGTAATTAGAGAGGGGACCCTATAATTTGAATGGAGTTGACCAAACAAGTCATTGTTCTTTACAGGTCATGATATTCATATAACAATAATAATAATATTATCCCAACTCGATAATAAATTCGTGTACCTAACTTTATCAGTGAAGGTTTGTTTTTTATTGGACATTGGAGAGTAGATTAGGCTCCCCATTTTACCATGGACCATTTCTGACAATGTAGCATGTTTTATGTTCATTGTTCACGACTATAAATCTTGTATTAGTGTGTATTTTACTATTCAACCACGGTGGACCAAAGAGCAATTCAATTTTTTGGTCTTTTATTACTTCTATTAGAATTAATTGGATTTTGTAGGTGTTAGGTCTCGTTTGTAGAATTAATATGCATCTTAATTTTGTAATATACACTGATTATAGTATTTTTTATGAATATAAGTAGATGGGAACGAATTCAAGATATGAGCTTTAGGGACGAGATTACAATTAAAAATTATTAAAAATAATAGGTATAAATATAAAGCCTCGGAAATAGTCAAATAACTTTTGACTACAATGAATACCTTTACTCATCACAACTAAGACTGTTCCCATTAGTTGTGCTTTATAAATAGGGATGTTAGTTGTGCTGTTTAGTACATTCATTTTCAGTTTGTTAAAACAGTTACAAATTCTCTCCATTCGTTTTGCTATGAATCAGTTCATTTTCTTGTTTTGATTTTTTTTTTTGAGCAGCCAAAGAAAATATATTGATAAAGCAACAATTTGGAGTACAAGGGGTACTCCCTCCCTTACAATAACATGTACAATATGAGAGAACCTCGATACGCCTAGCCCATTGTAGTTTTCAAAACAATTCACACTAAATACAAGAGACTATAGCTCAAGTTCTTGCCTTGATTTCTTCAAACACTTTCTTTGGATCTAGTGTTACGTTCTCGAAAATTCTTTCATTTCTGGAATTCCAGATTGCCCAAATGACCCCTGTCCAAATTGTCGAAATCCAAGTATCGATAAATGCTGTAAGAAATGTGAGATTGGTTCATTGTGGGGAACCATATCGAAACTCGTCCACCTATAAATATCACTCCAAATTTTAGTAGCGAAGTTGCAATCGAACAAAAGATGTTGAGAGTTTTCTACATCAGCCCCACATAGTGCACAACTAAGATCGCCATCCGTAGGGATGATGTTCCTCCTTGAGAGTTCTTCTTTAGTCGCTAATTTGCTCTCAATACCTTCCACACGATAGATTGGGTTCTTCTTGGAGCAAAACTGCCCCAAAAAGACTTGAAAGCCAACCTATTTGTGTGGTCTTCGTTGTCGTCTTCCGAATTGCACGAACCAAGATACGCCACTTTAGTTGAAAAGATCCCGTTATTCGTCTTTATCCATCTCCATAAGTTAGCCTTTGTATTGTCGAGTTTGATCCTGTTGATGCAAAGAAAAAAATTGTTAAGGCTCTCCTCTTCCCTAATTCTCAACCTTCGCCTCCACTTCAAATCCCACACCCACCCACCCTCGTCCCAATGTCCCATCTCACTAATCTTGGTCCCTTTCTGTGCATTCAATCTATATAGCCTCCCAAAACACTCATCTAGAGAAGTCTCGCCAGCCCAAATGTCAAGCCAAAACTTAGTAGATACGTTTAGTTTATTCCTTCGATCTTGCGTTTTCGCTTTCGTTTTTTGTTCGAATCAATCGATTTTTTGATTGATTACGCTTGTTCGTGTCTATCACAAAATAAGAAAGATTAATAATTATATATTAATATAATATTATGCATATACACAAAGCCTAAATATTATGGATCAGTATTAAAGTATAGAGATACACAAACCAACTCAGGTTTACATGATAGGGGATCAAGAGGAGTATATTTTATATATACTACATCCCAAACTCATCAATGAATGAAATTTATTTAATATGGGATGACATTTGAAAATATGAAAAGAAGTGGTCCAAAATTCAAATTCACATGGGTGATTAATTTACTGGGTTGAATTTAAATTAATTTGGAGATGACATTGACAATGCAGCGATAAGTCATTTTTGTGGGGTTTGATCATACATTTTTCGTTTCATTCAATTTTTCTAATTTTATATCAATTTTATTTTAATTTTTTATGTTATATTGTCTGTTTAAATTATGGACAATCGAATAAATGGAAATCAATTAACGTGCTTCGCATGGGCTGGATATTACTTTGAAATTAATTTGCCAGCCTTTTTATTTTTTCAAATGTAACATTTACCTCTCGCATTACGAGTGTGAATTTAATTTCCACCTAGAATTGGGTTTCGAGGAATACATATGCATTCATAGTTATTACTTGTTTAAATAGAAAAGTATTACTTGTTTAGATAGAAATGTATAACTTATTTAAAGAAAAGTATTACTTGTTTAGATGAAAAAATATTACTTATTTAAAGAAAAACATTACTTGTTTAGATAGAAAAATATTACTTGTTTAAATAGAAAAATATTACTAGTTTAGATAGAAATGTATAACTTGTTTAAAGAAAAAGTATTACTTGTTTAGATGAAAAAATATTACTTGTTTAAAGAAAAATATTACTTATTTAGATAGAAAAATATTACTTATTTAGAAGGAAAAATATTACAAGGTTAAAAGAAATGTAGTACTTTTTTTTAAAAAAACAAGTAAAAAATATAATTTTAATATAATTTAATTTAATTTAAATTTATATAAAAAAATTATTATATAAAAATGTGATTGAATTAATAAATAAGATAATTGAAATAAAGAATTTTAAAAAAATTTGTAAGAAAAAACGATTTTTAGAACATATAGAATTAATTTCATTAAGTAAACGCAAGAAAGCAAGTGCCCGAGCGGAATTGATCCCCGTTCAGGCGACCAAGGTCTCGTGTTCGGTCCCCCATGGGAGCGAATAATTGCCTCAATTAATTGGGAGATTTGGTGGCTTATATATGAGATTTGTGGGTCCGGGGCTAAAAACCGCTGTCTAAGTATTAATTTTGATACTTAGACAACGATTTTTAACCGTTTTCTATGTTGCATCTTGCACAACGATTTTTAACCATTGTCTAAGCATATATTTTGGACAGCGGTTAAAAACCGCTGTCTAAACTCCACTTTTGCACAACGGTTTTATAACAGTTGTCTAAGTTTAGACAGTTGTTACTTGGACAGTTGTTATAACCGCTGTGTAAGACCTTTTTTAAGGTCTGTGCAAAGTTAAATCTGTATTAGTGTTATTTAATTTTCTTAACATTCTCCTTTACTCGTGAGATGAATTCTCTTACTCCATCATTTGGAAGATAAATAATTTCATCTCATCTAAAAATCCAACTTATAGAGAGATGTAAAATTAATTAGTTTATTTAATTTCTCTAATAACCACGCTCTAATTGTATACTAAGTGGTATGAAGTTTGAACTACTATTTTTTTATTTTTTTTTTATCGTGAGTTCACCCGCACTACCAAGTACCAATTCAAACTGTTTCTTAGAAGTGCGCGTTGATGGTAATTAAGATACAATTATGCTAAGCTATATAGATTATAAAATCACCTAGCTAGCCTAACATTGTACAGTATAATTAAACTAATAGACCAAATAAGAGGGGGAAATTACTTGGTGGTACAAAAAATTTACACCTATTAGCTAGTGGGTACAAGTCACTTTTAAAAGAGTTACTATGTACAATTTTCTTTAGTCAATTTTCTATTTTAACCTTCGAGCCAATTTTATAATTTTTTGATTTTATTTTTGTTTAATTAAAAATTGTCTAATCATTTTCTTACACCTTCTTACACATTTCTTACACCTTTTTTACTTTTTGAAATACTCATCATGAGAAACACTTTAATTCAAAATTCATAATTCAAATAACTTCCTAATCCTTTTTCTGAATACAAATTGAAGACAATTATCATATCAAAATTTTGTATTGCATGCAAGTTCCTTTTTTGGGGAAATTCGATCGTTGGAAAAAAAAAATTATTAGTTCGGTACAGATGCAATCTCCTCTCCCGGGCGAAAATAAGTGACGGTCAAGAGTGTGATCGGCGGCGGTGGTGGCAGATTTGGTGCCGCGGGGATGACGGTTGGAGAAAGTTATGAAGGATGCTCTTTAGATCTTGATCCCCAATTTTATCTTCTCCCCCATACATTCATTTCCTTTTGTTTTTCTAATTTTGTTGGTTACATTTTTTTTTTTGCTACTGGAGTGCTAAAGCTTTGTTCTTTATACGCAATGTATTTCGTTTAATGCTGAAATTTTGGGTGTTCTTTATTGGTTTAATGATATTTATTGGTCAAAAATTTTGGATTGAAATAACAAAATGTTTGAATTTGGGGTGTTTATTGATTTAATGATGTTTTGCAAGTTAGGCAGCGATGTACGTGTTTGGATTGAAATAGCAAAATGTTTGAATTTTTTGAAAAAAATGATTGAATTTTAGTTGAAATTTTACATTAAGCTTGTGTTGTTTACATTTTTCCCTTTTTTCCCTGTGTTTTTTTTTTAGTGTTAATGGTGGAAATTTTTTTACTGTGCAGAAAAGCTTTGGTATGGGTGAAAAACATTTGATTGGTTTTTTTAGATTTTAAATTTGTATATGTACAAAATCTATGTTTATATGCAATGTATTTTGTATAGGTACAAAAACTATGTTTATATGCAATTTATTTTAGTGTATATGCAATTTATTTTAGTGTATATGCAATGTATTATTCTCTTGAACAATCATTTTTACAGGTACGTATGCATTTTTTATTTTGAACAAGCACAAGAATTATTAAAAATTACAATAATAACAAATACAATTTACGATTAACAAATGCGAAACTATATGCACAAATGTAATATCAGTTTACGATCAGGTGCAGATTAATGCAGTCAACCATTACAACCCACATGTCAGTTATCAATAGTTTAACATATTCAAGAAGAAAATAAAGACCTACATATTCATGAAGCAAAATATTGCCTACAAAGTCAATAAGCAAAATAGGGCTTACATAGTTCATCAAGTAAAAAATATGATCTACATAATTTTAACAACCATATACCAATAAACTGTATGTTTGACCAAACCCATAAAGAGTCTAACAAATACAACAGTAATTTAAACAGTCCCCAAATCAAAATAGCCCATAATTTTGAATCACTATATATTAGGCGGAACAACATCGCATGTTGGGTCAACAAACCACATCACCCTCTTTCTCAACATAAATCCACTGACACTCTGCCTCCCCTCGTCATCAGAGTCCGAAACTTGTAAGTGCTTTTTACTGCTTATCGAGTTTCTTTTCTTATATCCAAAAGTCGGAATCAAATCCTAATAAAAACAAAGAATAACACACGTTACTTGATCTTCTACGACCTTCCATATCCTTCACTTCCTAAACTTGCAAAAACAGGCAACAATACATGTAAAAAATGTCAACAACTATAATATATCACAAATATTTGGATTCGAACAACCACTATCCATGTCATGAATAGAACAAAAGAACTGCAATATCGAATGATCAATCAACATGTATTGCAAGCTGTAAATAATCCACCACTCTAGAAATGAAATCCAATTCAGGGTCATAAGACTACATATGCATCCAATTTCAAAGTCCTGGTTCATCCAGTTTGCACAGAAGCTGTAATGTTTTCATAACAATTACTATAATTGCATATACATAGTATCATTGCATCATATCTATACATGTTCATTCATTTTGCACAGAAGCTGCAATGACTTCATAACAATTACTATAACTGTATATACATAGTATCATTGCATTATATACATACATGTTCATGTTGCATATAGTCTATCAATTACGGATCCAACTGTTACACATATATATACACGTTTTTTTTGGCACCTCTGAAAGCCGTTGGTGCACATTTTTTGTGACCCACACCGGTATCTCTACCAATTTCATTTTCCAGAATAAACATCCAATTTCAGGAAAATGCATTCACTTAAACATCCAACAACATATCTACCAACACATAATTTCAAAAGTCCTAAAGGAGTACAATGGTTCATGCAAATGAACAAGATCGTGCAAATGTATACAACAATACCATTTCCAAACATATACATCACCAACACAAAAGGGTACCCACAAACAAAAAACAAAAACTCATGTTTTACTCTATTTTTTTATTTTGTTAGGGTTCAAAATCTACCAATATTATCTAAATGGGACCGAAAAAACAAAAAACCAACACAAAGCTTGCTGATCGACTCATGGTATGAAAAATAACCCAAAGCAAAAATTAATAAAAAAATACACAAACAAAGTTAAGATTCTTACCGATTGTAACTGAAAACATCGATTGCAGTCTTGATCTTAGCCGTTTTCCTTTAACATTGACGTATTGCAATCCTAAATAAAGTTACAAGCGAGATTATTGCGATGGGTTGATCGAACTGGGGGTTTCCAATTTTTTTTGTCAAAGAACACTTTCTCTCTCTATAATAATTATTGTGTTGAAACTATAGATGGAATGTGGGAGAGATAGTTTTACATCTGAAAAATTAAACTAAAAAAAAAACCTGCAGAGTGACTCGCGTTGACAAGACAACGTGATACTTGTTTGTTGAGTAAGAAAGCTCCCTTCCGCCTTGAGCCGCGCGCCTCTGGAACCGTCCAATCAATTATAATTTGAATTTTAATGCTTATTTTGTTTCTCTAGATGTAGGGGTAAAATTGCATTTTTCCATCCCTCTAAACAGTGTTTTGTACTTAGTAGTTATTTTTGTTTTTCAATTGTAGTAGACAGTTTCTCCCCCAAATAAGAGGGGATAACTTGACTCAAATCCAATCCCCAATTCGAACTCGAGCAACAATATTTGGAGTGTTTTAAATTTGAATTTATATATTTGCTTTTCTTTCTTGTTTGTAGGGAAGAGTTTTGAATTTGTAATTTTTTTTTTCAAAATAACCAATTATAATACTTCTCTAAGATAATTAATTACAATAGTTCCTTCTATCACCGGACCCATGTCACATCTTTCATCTCGTTATAAACCGGAATCGCAACCACTACAAGGGGACCACCACAAGAGGAAATACATTTTTATTTTTCGGTATCTCGAGCCCAAGACCTCGGGGTCTTAAATAGTGGAACTTTAACCACTTGAGTTATTCACACTAGACTTGAATTCGTAATTTTTGATTGATCCTTACCTGCTATTTCAATTCCGAACAATTCTAAAATACGTGTCTTGTTTAAAAAAAAATTAAAAGCAAAACTTCTCCATCGCAATTCGAGAATGTGCATCGCATAAACTCACTTCTACACAATAGTCCGCAAATCACATATAAGAGGTAAATCGCAATGTACAAGTTTTGTACGATGGAGATGATCGAAGAAGTGTGGTCAAAGGATTTGAGCTAGTAAAATCCAGGCTTCACGCTCATATATATACCTATTAATCTTTGACATCCCATAATTGATGGTTTATTTGCTCATTTTTACTAGCAATTTTTTTGCGTGTGCAACATTATGCAATTTTAAATTTTAATTATGACTTATATTTTAATAAATCATAACATGATCCAAAAAAAAACCGAATTTGGCATAATAAAAAATATTACTAGTACTATCTTCTAACTATTTCTTTCTATAAAAATTGATTTAGGCTCCATTTGGATGGAAGGATTTGAAATCCATGGACTTCACACACAAACCATCACTCTCCAATGGATTTACAAATACTTAGATTTGAGAGTTTAGTTTAAAATTGAGGGATTTCAAATTCTCATCAAAACCTAGTCATTTGTGAAATCCCCTCATCTCTACTCCTTCACTATCTTCCCTAAAATCTCAAATCTAAGTATTTATAAATCCATTGGAGAGTGATAATTTATGTGTGAAATCCATGTATATCTAAATTTATTCATCCAAATGGGGCCTAAATGAATTGTGTCTCACTTTTTTTTTTTTTTTTTAATTTAGCAAGTTAGCCAAAATAAGATCATAGCTGTTCATGTTTATTATGCTTGGTAGATTGCATGAAGCCCTATTGGTGATTAAGGAGGTTTGGTCGTACATATGTATGATTACGGAAAATGAACCAAGTGTATATATAAATTATATTATTTTTATATACAAAAAATATCACGATTATTAATAAAAATTATTACGGTTATGAATAAAATTTTCACTGTTTAAAAATATAAAATATTTTTTAAATAATGATAATTTTTGTACATAATAATAATAATTTTTATACATAATAATGATGTTAAAAAAAATTAAATTCACGGTGAACTTGACTTTTCACAAGTTTTGTCTAGGAGTACTAGGTTTATCCTAATCCTGTGTTGGTCGAACCGCCAACCTTTATGGTAAGCCTTTCTAATACAGTTTGCAAGTGTTAATAAAATTTGCTTTTAAAAAATAAGATAAAAATATGTATGATTATAATAGGCACATTTAACCGATAAAAAAAAAATAGACGCATTTAGGTGGCAATAATGCACCAGTAATTACAAATAGGGGTGTGCAATAATTAATCATAATTAATGTAAAACTCTGATTTTGTTTCAATAATGGTCTCCCCAAAAAAGCAGCATATTTTTTTATTATAACGTTTAAATGCCTACGGGGCTGCTATAAACTGTTTAATCGGCTGATTATAACGTTTCCACATGCTACTATCCACTTTTAAATGCTTAAATTTGATATAGCATATCATTAATTATACCACAATTCATTCTGCAATTAAGTTTTTTTTTTTTACATTTAAAAATTTAAGCTTATTCACAACGCACACCTAGGTCTTGTATGCATCCAGATGCACCATACACTCATCATGCATTTTAGAAACGTGCGACTTCTTATACTACAAAGTGTAATTTACTTACATTGAAGCGTGTAAATATTTTTTTCATATTAATAGTTGCACGCTTCAGTGTAAATAAATTGCATTTTTTAATATAAAAAGTTGCACTTTTAAAAAATGCACTATGAGTGCACTGTTTGGGTAAATGAGACTCACTCATTGGTCAATACCTATTTTTTTTTTACATTTATTAATGAACTACTTATATTTGATGTTATTTAGCTCTAATAATATACTTCGTTTTTATGTTTCGAAAAAACAATATAGACGTATATAATCCATAATAAATAGGTATTTTTAAAAAGCAAAAAAAAAAAAAACAAGTATACACGCTTTTATACTATTTTACATAGATTATTGAGAAGGTGTATTTGATTAAAATAAAAAGAATAACTAAAACATGAACAAAAAAAGCTAGAATATTCTCTCTCTTCACATTTAATTTTGCTTTTTATGGCCTATAAAGATTTTTTCCAAACGAAATTTAATTTCTTGAAAGTTCTTTGTACTACAAAATGACCATTCAAATTTAATCGTAAATATTTTAATATTTAAACGGTTGGCTTATTTTAATTACCCCATCATCCACATAACATTGAAAAAAAAACTCATGTGAACCTCGGGGCCATCGTAAGCTCGATTTTTTTTTTTTTATCATTTCTTATGTATAAAAATTCTTCTTATTATCATAAAACCTATCATCGTTATAAATAAAAATAATCATTTTTTTTAAAAAATACTTTATATTTTAAAATAGTGAAATTTTTTGTGCATAATGGTAATAATTTTTTTCCATAAAAGTCATGCATAGACATGATTTACATTAGTGTTACTCATAAATATTTTGTAGTTATTACCCAATCTAATTTGTTACTAAATTGAGTAAAAGGTTCTAGATTTGAGAAATCTACACGTAAAATTCAAAGTGGCAACATCTAAATTCAACAATTTTAGAAATTATTAAAAAATGGGAGAAGCACGATTTATGGTCAAACAGTCATCAACTACTTAAACCACTCACGCTTTTTAACAGTCTACAATTTCGTGTACTTTTCAAACCTACTCTAAGCTACCGCCTTTCCCCCTTTCTAGTTTCTATCCATGCAACTGCCCTAATTTCCTTGATTGCTACTTGTGACCAACAATTCTATGAATCATCGCTGTTGTACATACAAAATGAGTGAGAAATTAAAGAAAAAGAGTAATCCAGAAGCATTAATGCATCCACAACAACCCGATTTAAGCCTCCGAAGTTGTTGTGGATTGATCAATCAAACCCCACAGAAAAATTGTGCGTCTCTCTCTCACACACAAACGTACTCTTTAAAGCCGCTCAGAGTCACTCTATTCTTGCTCAGAGCTCGCAATTTTGGAATGTGTTTGTGAAATATGTTTTCAGGAAACACATTGAGTGATGGTGATGAAGAAGGGGATGCCCTTGCTTTGGCTGCATTGCGGAGGTCTCCGACGTACGATAGAGCTAGGAAGGCGCTTTATCGGAATGTAGCAGGGAAGCTGTCGTTGGTTGATGTTCGTGGAATCAAGGATGATGAACAGAAGCAGGTTGTGGATAAGTTGGTTGGTGCTGTTAATGAAGATATGGATGGGTTTTTTCAGAAGGGTTAGGCACAGATTTGATGCGTAAGGCTCTCAAGTTTTTTATTTCTGTTAGATTTCTAGATTTTGTAGGTTTTAGTTGATGTGCAGAAGCTTTCAGTATTCTGTGCTTTTGTTCCTGCTGTTATGCCTGCTATCCAGGGATGGATCCCAGGATTTCGTTCAAGGGAGGCGAATTTTTCCATAGGGTAAGGGTGACGAAATTTTAAAAAATCCCAACGGGGCGAAATGACAAAATTAACCGCCCCCAGATCCATCCCTGCTGCTATCTGTTTTAAAGAGTGACTGTTCTAATTAGGGAATGGTGTTGCTCTGTCATATCAATGATTACATTCTTGTGTTGATGTGATTGCTTACCCGTTGTAGAAGCATAAGGGTGCAAGTTTATATTTCTGTTTCCTTTTCTTTTCTAATGCATGATGATTTTGGAATTACTTTTGATAATTCAGACATTTGAGTTGTATGTAAATGTGTTGCTGTTATTCAAATTCTATCCATGTTCGTTGCAGTGTTGGCCTAGAACTTCCAAGGGTTGAGGTTCGATTTCAGAATCTGAAGGTGGATGCATCAGTCCATGTTGGGAGCAGAGCATTGCCAACTATACCGAATTTTATTTTTCGATATGACTGAGGTATGATGCAGAGTTTCAAATATCTGACAAGCTAATCAGATTTTGATTTCAACTAGTCTGATCTGTTTCTACGGAATCATGACACTGAAATAGGCTCTTTTGAGGCGGCTTGGGATTTTCTCAGGAAGAAGACAGAAACTGTCTATCCTTAATAATATAGACGGTATCATAAGGCCTTCAAGGTATAGTATGGGTTTAAGTGAAACATTATTAATAACCAATTCATTGTTTCTCAAAGTAATGACTGAGGCTTATATAGGTTGACTCTACTTCTGGGTCCCTCCGAGCTCTGGGAAGACAACATTTCTTTTGGCTCTAGCTGGTCGCCTCGCACCCAGTCTGCAGGTACCGATGCAATGATATTTATTGTTGCAATGTATGCGATATTAAATTCAGCATTGTTACTTTTGTGTTGCTTTTTAAAGGCAGTAGTTTATTTCAATTTCATACCAGTGGTGAGAATGGAGGAACCTAATCTGGTATAGATAGCTCTGTAGCTTGAATATATTTATTGTGTATTTTAAATTCAGTCTCTAGATTAGTACTTACTAAATCAGTGAAACTACTTTTGAAGATGTCAGGGAAAGTTGCATTATAATGGACATAGTCTAGAAGAATTTACTCCTCAAAGGACTTCAGCATGCTTGAAGTCAGCAGGATTTGCACATATATGTGAGATGACTGTGAGGGAGGTTCTTGAATTTTCGGGAAACTGTCAAGGCGTTGGATTCAAGCATGGTAACATCAACTTGACTTTCAATTTAGCATTTCCAAAGGTAAAGACTTTCATGCATGTTCCTTATCTTCTGTCTGAATCATTGACATGTAGAAATGCTCATGGAACTTCTTAGAAAAGAAAAAAAAATTGCTGAGGTAGAACCGGATCAAGAACTCAATATTTTTATTAAGGTATGCCTTCCTGACTGAAGCTGTTCTTTATTAACATAGCTGAAGTAGACCCTGGTCAATTTATTTGTGTGTCAATAGCATCTCTTTCTGTCACTGAATTACTTATTTTCTCCTAGGCAGTTGTTTTGGGGCAACAGACAAGTGTTCTCGTGGAATACATTATGAAGGTGCGCCAGTAAGATTATTCTTAACTTTATTACTTCTAGGATGACTGTAAGATTAATATGAAAAATAGATTGCTGTTATCTTTATTACTTTACTCTACCGATAACTTTTTAAAATTCTGTGAATATAATCAGACACAAACGTTTTTGTATGCATCACATTGAGGATTGCAGCTTGTGTAGTAATTTCAATTTTTTGCTAGTTAAATTTCATATGTGGTTCTAAAATATATATAAAGATTCTAGGATTGGATATCTGTGCTGATACATTGGTGGGAGATGAAATGCTTAAAGGGATATCTGGTGGCCAAAAAAGCGGCTTACAACAGGTAGTTACTCTAACTTGCTTTTGGTACTGAATTTGCTGTGGTATAAAAATTCAGCTTGAATTACTAACATATTAACATCGGCAGCTGAACTGCTTATGGGTCCTTCTAGGGTACTTTTCTTGGATGAGATATCAACGGGACTAGATAGCTCAACAACTCATCAAATTATCAAATATCTTCAGCACACCACTCGTGCTCTTGATACTACAACACTAGTATCTCTCTTGCAACCAGATCGAGACTTCTGAGATGTTTGATGACATCATTCTTTTTAATGAGGGGAAGATTATATATCAGGGTCCCCGTGAAGCTGCAGTTCAATTTTTTGCATATATGGGTTTTAAGTGTCCCTCCAGAAAAAATGTTGCTGATTTCCTTCAAGAGGTACTCATTTGGTGTTCAAGCTTTGACTATTAATATCGTACTCTAGAAACTTACATCTTAAAGCTCATGCATAGGTTATGTCTGAAAAGGATCAAGAGCAATATTGGTTTCTGAATAAAAGGCACACCTATGTACCTGTGGCAAAGTTTGTAGAAGGTTTTCAGTCCTTTCGTATTGGCAATTTATTGGCACAGGAGTTGGCTATCCCGTATGATAAGCGTTACAATCATCCAGCTGCTCTGTCTTCGAAGACTTATGGAATAAGTCAGTCTAAGCTTCTAAGAATTAGTTTATCTTGGCAAATGCTACTAATGAAGCGAAATGCTCCTGTCTTCATTTTCAAAATCATTCAGGTAATAGCATCTAATTCTCAGTCAATTAAGTTTTTTACGTTGCCCTATTTTCTGGAGCATTTATATCTAATTTGGTATAATTCTTACATGCAGCTCTTCCTAATTATTCTGATGATGATGAGTGTATTCTTTCGAACAACATTGCATCATAACACTCTCTTGATGATGGAGGCATCTACCTTGGCGCCCTTTACTTTGCAATAGTTATGATTCTTTTTAATGGATTTATGGAGGTCCCAATGCTAATAGCCAAGCTTCCTGTTCTTTACAAGCACAGAGATTTCCGGTTCTACCCTTGCTGGATATACACTCTTCCCTCCTGGCTCTTAAGTATTCCCCTTTCATTTGTGGAATCTTTTCTATGGGTAGCAGTTACGTATTATGCCATTGGCTTTGATCCTCAGATAACTAGGTACTTTTATGTGGTTTCCTTCTTTTTTTTTTTTTTTTTCTTCTCTCTCTTTGCCTTCTCATAGTGAGACACAGATATAAGTCTGACTTGCTTATGATGTACAGATGCGTTATGCAGTTCTTGCTATACTTCACTTTGCACCAGATGTCAATAGGCCTTTTCCGCGTGATGGCATCACTAGGGCAAAAAAAAATATGGTGGTTGCTAACACATTTGGATCTTTTGCTATGTTGGTTGTAAGGGTCCTTGGAGGTTTTATACTTTCAAGAGGTACTTGAGATGCTCTTTTACTTTTTTGTTACTATCTTAAAAGTGTGTCTCATAATTTTAGCTTGATTCTTGCTGTGATTTTTCTTCCAAGCAGATAGCATCCCTGTTTGGTGGATCTGGGGTTACTGGTTTTCCCCTATGATGTACGCCCAAAGTGCAGCTTCAGTTAATGAATTTCTGGGCCCTCCTGGGATATGGTAGTCTCATCCAATTACCATTTTCATTACCATTTTTCACCTCATCTATACCTTGATTTACTTAAGATGAAACATCTTCAATTTATGTTACAACTGGAATTTCAGTAAATATGAGATTGGGAAGTTAAATTTGTTTAGGTATAATTTTAATACACTCATTGAAGTCAATAGCGTTTTCTGCCACATCAAAATTAAGTAGAATGAGTTATACGTTTTTCAAATTAAAAATTTGATTGAGAATTTGATATTTTTTGAACAATTTTTTGATTGATCTCCTTTTCTAGAATGGAGCTAGTTTAATAGACACAGTTAATATCTAAATCCAATACATTTCCAAAGCCAAGCCCAAGATAAGATTATTTTGCCTGTGAGATAACAAAGTATTGACACACACTCAGCATCTTCCTAGTAGAAATCACACACAAAATCAGTTACTCGATTTCATCTTAATAATAATGTCCATGGGACATAAAGAAATCTCTGAGCTGGTTCTTTATCATCAATTTTTCCTCATTACTTCATTTTCTTCCTTTGTCCGATGAAGTGTTTCCTTTTCTTTTGATGTCAAGCTGGAAACAACACTAATTTGTCATTGGGAGAAATGTTATTGAAGGTTCGCAGTTTATTTCCAAGTGATCATTGGTATTGGATTGGAGTTGGAGCATTAATTGGATACACCTTATTATCGTAAGTTTCATTCCTGAGGGATCTTATGTATTATAGATTCTTAGATTGGTCAAAGCTCCAACATTTGAATTTGGGTGTTGCAATAAATTTCTTATAACAAATGAGTTACATATGCTTCTTGATTTTCATGCAGCCCTGGGGAATAAGCAAGCTATTGTTTCCACAGAGGATCGACATGACAAAGACAAGGGACAGGAGAGCGATTCATCCATCACTTCTTTCAACGAGTTTTTGCAGCGTTCACACTCATTTGCAAAGAACTCCGAATCTTCCTTCATGACATTCGGCGAATTTTTGCAACATTCCCACTCATTCACTGGTTTGCCAAAGAACTGGTACTTGTGTTATAATCCATTTTTCCAGATTCAACAGTGCGGTCTTATTTTTATATTGTCGTTGGTTTGCAGGCAAGAGTACCAGGAAACAGAAAGGGATGGTTCTTCCATTCAAACCTCTTTCCATGTGTTTTAGCAACATCAGCTATTATGTTGACGTTCCTCTGGTATATCAACAGCTTATATTAAATCGAGCCCATTGTGAGAAACCTGCATTGTATTGATATTTAACTCTGATCTCTTTCATGCTCCAGGAACTCAAGGGACAAGGCTTACAAGAAGAAAAATTACAGCTATTGGTAAATGTAACTGGAGCGTTCCAACCTGGTGTGCTGACTGCATTAGTTGGCGTTAGTGGTGCTGGTAAAACTACCCTCATGGATGTTTTAGCTGGTAGGAAAACAGGTGGACATATCGAAGGCCAAATCTACATTTCTGGATATCTGAAGAATCAGGAAACATTTGCAAGGATTTCTGGCTACTGTGAACAGAGTGATGTTCATTCCCCATGTCTCACTGTGCATGAATCACTTCTGTTTTCGGCTTGGCTCAGACTATCTTCTCAATGCGACTTTGCTACACAGAGAGTAATAAATCTTGGTTTCTTTTCCATTCTCTTTCTTTTGTTCTCGTGTTTTTTTTCCTCTTTAAGTTATTTTGAGTATCAATTGCAGGCTTTTGTGCATGAGGTTATGGAACTAGTTGAGCTAAGTCAACTAAGAAGAGCACTGGTTGGCGTGCCAGGTGTCAATGGGCTGTCGGTAGAACAAAGGAAAAGGCTGACAATTGCGGTTGAGCTAGTTGCTAATCCTTCGATTGTTTTCATGGATGAACCTACTTCAGGGGTTGATGCCAGATCAGCAGCCATTGTGATGAGAGCTGTGAGGAACATTGTGGATACAGGTCGAACAATCGTTTGCACCATTCACCAGCCCAGCATCGATATTTTTGAATCTTTTGATGAGGTTTTCTTCGTTTGTTTACATGAATAAGTATTCTTTTTTGATGAGGTCTCCTCAACTCAAAAGACTTAATCTTGCGTTCTCTTGTCTCAGCTTTTACTCATGAAACGAGGTGGACATCTCATTTATGGGGGTGCATTGGGCAACAAATCTACCAAACTTATTCAGTATTTTGAGGTGATCATTGTTTAAGTTAATTATTTAAGTGATGGCCTGTGTTTTGAATCGTATATAATTACGTAATGTGTCTTTTGTTTTTCCTAGGCAATTCCAGGACTTCAAAGAATAAGACCTGGATATAACCCTGCAGCTTGGATCCTTGAAGTTACATCTGCATCGGAAGAAAATCGCCTCGGTTTGGATTTTGCAGAAATTTATCGCCAATCAGATTTGTTCAAGTAAATGAGTAGTTTTTTATTTTTTTTAAGGGCCAATTTGGACCCTTTTTCCCTTTTTTATTCAACACAACTTTTATCATGATATCAGGCAAAATAAGAATCTGGTTGTGAGATTATCCAAACCAGATAAGGATGCAAGTGAATTGAGATTTCCAAGCAAATACTCTCTATTTTTTTGGTCAGTTCCTGGCATGCCTTTGGAAGCAGAACCTCTCATATTGGCGTAACCCGCAATATACTGCTGTACGCTTCTTCTACACAGTTATCATTTCGTTGATGTTCGGAACAATATGCTGGAAATTTGGTTCAAAAAGGTTTCTACCTCAACTTTTACTTTTCTACACCAAAGTTGCTTTAACATTATCGCTGTTTATTATTGTGTTTCCCAAAAGATTTAATTAGGGGTTCTGTGTGCATCCTTATCTTAAAAAGAAAGATTTAATTTCTTACTCAAATCTCGACTTCCTTCGTCACTTCCATCTTCCTCTACAGAGAAACTCAACAGGATATATTCAATGCTATGGGGTCCATGTATGCAGCAGTTTTATTCATTGGAATCACAAATGCAACATCTGTGCAACCGGTTGTTTATGTTGAGCGGTTTGTTTCATTATAGGGGAGAGAGCAGCAGGAATGTATTCTGCACTACCATTCGCCTTTGCACAGGCAGGCTTCTCTTCTTATTCACCGTGTTTATACAGTTTTCTCACATCTTCTTCTCAAAAGTTTGACTTTAATTGCAGGTTGCAGTTGAGTTCCCCATATGTTTTGGTCCAGTCGCTTATTTATAGCAGCATATTCTACTCCATGGCATCTTTTGAATGGAATCTATGGAAGTTCATTTGGTACATATTTTTCATGTACTTCACATTGCTCTATTTCACATTCTTGGAATGATGACTATCTCCGTCACACCCAATCACAAGCGTTGCTGCTATCGTTGCTGCCCCATTCTACAGCTCTGGAATCTCTTCAGTGGCTTCATGGTTCCTTACATGGTAACAATTCTCACGTGCCATTAGGGGCATCTTAGTCTTCTCATATACAGAGCGACTGTTTTCCATTTTCTCCATAACTCTGACATAATAGCTCCTCTGAATTCTAACATACTAATGCTCATTTTTTAGCCTGTTGTTCAGAGGATCCTATATATGGTGGCGATGGTATTACTGGGCTTAACCCAATTGCTTGGAGCTTGTGCGGGCTATTAACATCTCAGTGCGGAGACATGGATGAGCTAGTTAGGCTGAGTGGACGGTGTCAATTCGATGCCTATAAAGCAGCTGCTGAGACATCAGTTCGGATTCAGACATGATTTTCTGAGTGTTGCTGGTGTGGTGGTTGCGGTTTCTGCATACTCTTCGCGTCCACCTTTGCATTTGCTATCAAATTCTTTAACTTTCAGAGAAGATGAAGGAGAAGAACAAATTTCTTGTTTCTCAGATATTCTTTAATTTGTGAAGAAGAAAAAAGGAGAATCTTGTAAGTTAATAAGGAACTGCAAGGGTATAGAGTATAGAAATGCTGCATGCATGCGTTGGGATTCTTCACAAGGCAAAATAGAACTTTGTGAAATTCCCCAAAGAAATTACTATAATTGCACTAGTTTATTCGGTATTTATATATTTATATTTATATTTGTTACATATTACTCTTTACGACTTTACAGAAAAAATGTTGTACTGCTCCCCAAAATCTCGTATTAATTTCATTAAGCTTTCTTTTTACGCCCCAAAATAAACTTATACATCCTAAAAATAAAAAACATTCTATAAATTTTATCTTGCAATATTAAGTAATTTTATATAAAATGCTATCACTTTTTGTCTACACAATTCAAATAATTTCTTTACTTTGTACATAAATATTTATAAGATTATCCCTAAAAATTTTACTTATTACTGTACTTACTTTCTTTGGGGGTACTTATTTTTTAAACTTGGTCTTACCAAACTTAAATAAAAATACTTCTAATTATTTAAATAGTGTTTCAGAATACCTCTTACTTTGTGTGGTTATTAAATGGGTCAAGTTAATTCAGTATGGGGAGCATTTAGTAATGTGGGCACATCATTTAAAAACAAAAATTGAACAGTTTTCTCGGAAGAAAAAAAAAAAAAAAGAAAAGGGCAAAACTGTACGGTTAAAAATTGAACTTCAAAATTTTTGTTTCGTATTTAATTAATAATATAAGTATAAATTTATCATTTTAGGATTAGCCATTTTAGTCTCGAGTAACATGTGAACCAGTAATATCATCTATTTAACTCTATCGATATTATATGTAAAATTATAAACATTATACAAAAAAAATTTCTTTGTTTAAAATATAATTTTTTTTATATAGTAATTGTTTTTACGTAAAAGTGATAGTTTTTTATACATGTGATGAGAGTTTTTGTATGTAACCTTGATATCGCAAATAATCGAGTTAATAGCGCGTGCAGTAGTTCGTACAAATTTTTTGTCTTATTCTCCAATCTCAAGAACGGAGAAATACCTTTATCTTCTCGCCTATGAATCTGTTGGTATAAGCCTATAACTATAACTCCAATCTCTTGATCGGAGAATAGACATCCGCCGGTACGTTCTTCCTCTCGCCGCCGCCTCCCGCCGCCTCAAATACCTATCCACGGAATCACTCTTCACAATCCCCCATTCCTCCACTCTCAAAGCGAAACCCTCCTCAGCCACCTGCGCCGTCCCTAAGCGCCGCCGCTTTCAGACTTCGCCCGCATTTCTGACGTCCTCCTCAACCCGGCCCTTCGTCCAGGCCCGGAGCTCGAAGAGCCCCTAACCACGACGGAAGTTAATCCAACTTCCGAGCTTCTGCTCGATGTTTTTTAAACATTTTGATTCAGTGCGAAAACCCTTGTTCACGCTCTTCAAATTGGCGCAGAAGAGGCCAGATTACCAATTCTCCATGCCCGTTTTCAATGCGATGGTTAATTCTCTTGGAAAAGGCCCGAGAATTTGACTCTGCTTAAGTGCCTTATACTTGACCAGATTAAACGAAATCCGAGCGAAAGGCCCGATTTCGATACTTTTGTTATCTTGATTAGGAGATATTCACGCACAGGTAATAATTCTTTCATCATTTTGGTACATTTTTATGATTTTTGGTATTGGGATCAACAATTCTGTTTGCACTATTGATTGTGTGTTTTTAGTTAGTAATCTTGCTTCATGTTATGGACACACACAGGTTTACCATTAGCAACCATTCGAACATTTGAATATGCTAGTAGTTTGGATTTCTTCCAAGATTCATACAGAGAAAAATAGTTTGCTTGAATCTCTTTTAGACACTTTATGCAAAGAAGGCCATGTTAGGATAGCCTCAAAGTATTGTGATAAGCAGAGAGCGAAAGATCAAGCTGGTTACCATCTGTTAGGATGTATAATATACTAATGAATGGATGGCCGGATTGGGAAACTTAAAACATGCTGAACTGGTGCGTGAGCGAATGAAGAAGGATGATGTTCAACCAAACGTTGTCACATAACGGGACCCTTGTAGAAGGATTATTGCAGAATCGTCGTCCTGACATGGCAATCGAGTTACTTAATGAGATGAAGATGGAAGGAGTTAAGCCAAATACTATTGTTTATAATGCGATAATAGATCGTTGGGTGAAGCTCGGAGGTTTAAAGAGGCACTGGGGATGCTGGAAAGGTTCTCAATTTTGGAACTGGGCCCCACTATATATACGTATAATTCACTGGTGAAGGGTTTCTGCAAGGCAGGGGGATATATGAGGGCTAGCAAGATCCTTAAGATGATGATAGATGATAAATGTTTTCCAATTTCTATAACTTATAATTATTTCTTCAAGTATTTTTTTGAAGGCTGGGAAGACCAGTGGCATTGGATCTTTATAATGTATTATTAGATGTGGGTATGATATAGATAGGCTTACTTATCATATGGTGGTGAAAGTGTTGTGTAAGGAGGGGAGGCTGGAATTGGTGATTCAAATTATCAAGGAGATGAGAGCTAGGGGAATTGATTTGGATTTGGCTGGCAGTACTATGTTGATCCATTTACTATGGAAAATGCATCGATATGATGATGCTGTTTTTGAGTTTCAGGACATGTTTCGCAGGGGCATTGTTCCTCAGCATCTGACGTATCGGAGAATGACTGATGAGTTAGAGAGACGGGGAATGAATCGAACAGCACAGAAACTTCATGATCTGATGCAGTCTGTTCCTCATTCAACGAAGCTGCCTAATCGTATAGAAAGGGAAAAGCTTCATATGAAAGAAAAACATCTATACTAAAGAGAGCTGAGTCTATGTCTGAGATCTTGAAGACTTGTAAAGACCCGAAGGAGCTTTTCAAGAACAGACATCAACAAGAGGATGTCGTACTCAGTGCACAGAAGTTGATTGACCATATTCAGAGGAAAGCCAACTTGAGGTAAAACACTTCTTTTTGATAACCTAGAGATTAATTGCATTAGCTTTCCTTTGGTACCATGGATTACGTTGAGATGGGCAACCATAGTAAATGAAAAATTTCTGTGTTATTGAGTGTGTATTTATTCGGCGATGCCTGCAGGTGAATCAAAGTGGCATTACAGTGTGCTTAATAACATGAAAGGTAATGGATTGGTTTGTTCAATTGCTCGGTCTGAAACTCATCTATTTCTCAAGAAATCTGTATTTACACGTTCAGAAATTCGATATTATTAGCACTCAAAATTATATTTACTGTGAAATAGTTTTTGCTCACAGTATTACAATGAATAGTGCAGAGTAAATTGCAAAATTGGCCCGACATCTATTGGGTGTTGATTGTTTTAATCCTGTATGCGAATCAATTTTCTCAATTAAGTCCCATAACTTTTAAAATGATGTAGTTTTACTCCCTGTATTGACAATTTTTGTTTTAGTATGATAATTAATTTGTGCTTTATTCAATTGAAATTTATATTTTGGAACCTCATTAGTTTGCTTGTTAACTCCCATTAAATATGAGACCAATTTTGCAATTTACTTGGATAGTGCACATGCCATGTCTTAAAAAGGACGGGTTAGCCTAGAGTTTGGTCATCGATTCAGAATGTGAATTTGGGGAAGAGAAATGCCTCGATCCTTTGTTTGAGCACCAATCGCTGCACTGCTGAAGTAACCTCTCTTTATCCCAAGAAAAGCTCAAAGCGACCTTTCAGCAAAAAGGCTTCTCAACGTGGTGTTGGTGATGGGAAATATATAGGTGACAATCATCACAAATTATTGGCTCTACAACTATCTTTTTCTACTTTTGCAATCCGATTCTAAGTAAGCTTCTTCTAATGCAGCTTAAATTTCAAGAAAATTCTGATGCATGATACAGATTCATCAGATTTGGATGCATATGAAAAACAGGAATATAATGAAGCCAACATTGCAGATCGGATGCAATGAATGATGATGATGATGTGCTATTTACTTCTTCAGGTATTTCTTGCGAGGGTGTTAGTATTGTGTGTGATTTTCATTTTGGGAGTGTGCAAGTAATGTTGGGATGTCGAATAAGGCAGTGTCAGAAGTAATGTTGTCAATGAAGGAGTATCACTTTTGGTATGATGGTTAATAATTTTAATTTGAAGTATGATCAAGTGGGAGTGATTTGGATTGGACCACATGAATCAGTTAGTATGACTTTTTTGGATGAGTTAAGGATTTTATTATTTGATTATCGAGAAGTGATGACTAATTATTGCTTGGGGGTCCCATATTATGTTCATTTTCATGATTCATAATTGAATCAAGTTTATCTTTGTGCGTTTGAGGTTTGGTAAAATACCAATTGAATTATTTGTTCATTGATTGATTTAATGTGGAGTATAAAGTAATCATTTATTTTTTATTTTTAGATGTAGATGTGAACTGATCTTTGAAATAAAAATCAATCGATCCATGATAAAACAAGCATTATGGCACAATAAAGGCAAAAGATGGAAGCTAGTGAGATTGAAAATGATAACTCGTGCGACTTTAGAGGTAAATACTGACAGGACTATAGATTTTTTGTAATTGTTAATCTGGAAATCGTAGAATGGAAAATAAGAAATTGTATTAAAGTATAATTAACTTTCAATTTTATTTTGTTTAGGATTTGCAAACACAGTGTAATTTAGATTCTGACTATGGTTTTTTAGCATGTTGGAAATCATTGGGAAAATGGTCATCTATATAAATATTCTTTTTTTTTTATATCAGTGTCTCAATTTCTTCATAGATTGATTTTTTGAAGTGATAATCATCTCTAATCTAAACAAAAGTTTAGCAGTTTGTGGAGTATTTATTAATACGAATAAGAAAATGTATTTAGAGCATAAAAAAGAAATGTAGGGGGAATCTTGGAAATAATAAAAAGGTAGAGTAATAAAAAAAGGAGGAAGGACAATGTGGGTTGATTGAAAGTGACATTGGTACAAGAGAGACAGAGAGTGGGTTGCAGTCAACATATCTACTCTGAACACACACCTTTTCACGCTTTTTACACACACATACATAACCCTCTCTCTCTCATCTTGTATCTACAAGGACAGAGAATCTAGGGTTTCTTTTAATCTATTTTAAAGATAGAATTATACTACATCCGTCTCGGTATACGTTTTCTGTTTCTTTTTATTATTTTGTTTAAGGAATAATAATAAAATAATAAAAATGAAGGGTAGTAGTGGGTATTGAGAGAAATGAAAAAAATAATTATGTATAAAAGAATTATTTTATTTTTATTTTTTAAATCTGTATTATGTATAATCATTTCTTGTTATATTTAAATGTGTAAAAAAGTATATATAAATGATTTGATATTCAAAATCCGTAATTGTAATAAAGAAAAAAACTATCATATACTTAAAAATAAATTACAGAATCAATAAAAATATTAAAATTAAAAGATTTGAAAATTTGAAATTGAAAATAAATGAACAAGCTAGAAATTGATGCATGAAATACTAAATTAGAAATACAAAATTAGGATCCATAATAGGGAATGATAAAAATTATGATACAAATATTGGATTAAAAAAGAGAGAAATTTAGTTTGTATTTCAAAATATTTCGATATTAAATTCTATTCATAGAGGTTTTTTTTTAAAATGAATTTTGATTATTTATTTTTAAAAATTAATACACATTATTTTCAATATTTTACAAATCTAATTATATTAAAAAATTACAGGAACCAATCAAAATGTGACACTTGTGCATTTGTGGATGAGGGTAGAAATTTCATTCACAGTACATACCAAAATAGATATTTAAAATTATACGTGAAGTGTCAAAAGTTAGATTATTTTAAAATTTGAAGTGTAAAATTAATCGCGTCAAAAACTTGATTCGAAGCAGTGCATATTTTAAATTTTTTGAGTGTTAAAGTTAAGTGCAATTTTTCGGTTACTCTTGGAATCAGATTAGACCAAACAAACTTTTTTTTTTAACCTTTTCTCGCTTTTCTCTCTATCAATTTTTTTTTTCTTTTTAATCACAAATTTCTTAAGAATATTGGTGCAATCTACTGTAAAATGCATGAATTTAACACATCTTCAACCATATTAAGTATATCTGTACTTGAGACTCAAACATATTACATGATAGGATAATAGTTAATTAAAATTAATAAAGTAACGAGACATCATCGATGGTGTATTTAAAACATAGCTAATAAAATACATATTAAAATTTATTGTGAATTTTAAATGGGTTCAAATTAACGAGATGTATGCTAGGACTCTGAGCGATGAGTTGGTGTGAGAGAGTAAGCATGCGTAATTGCAAATTGAGAATTTTATAAGATTACCGATAATTATAAATCACAAAATAAATAAGTAAATAGTCGAATATATCGCCCAAAATATTCGTATAGCATACTCAATATTAACTTACATGGATATCAATAATCATAATACAATTTAATGAATACAAAATAAATTAATAATTAAATTTATTATATATTTAAATCGATTATTGGTTCGGTATGGTTGATGCGGTTCGGTGAGGTTTTCATTCGGCTTTTGATGCAGTTAATTGATAATATCCATATACATATCAAAAAAAAAAAGCAGTTCGGTTCGGTTCGAAAAAAAAAAAAAATCAGCGGTTATTTTTGGTTCGAATTTGATTCGAGATTCGATGTCTCCAAACTAGTAAACGACCTAGATGGGGGTGTTGGGGGTGATTTCTTGGGAATTAGTCACTACCGCCCATGTGACCATCTTATATACCATTTTCCTTTTCTTTTTTTTAATATATTAGTTTGTCCGTATAGTGACCCGGCGTGGGTGTCACAAATAAATATAATCTGAAACAAACATGTATTCTGATAAGAAAATATATGTGAAAGCGATGTTGAGTTATCTTTGAAAAGTATCTTTTCTTTGTATTCATTTGAATTTCTTATTTATTTCTTGAAATAAATAATTTATCACATGTTCGCATTAAATATGAATGAATGTTATATATATTTCTGCATATGCAGATTCGAAAGTCGGTCGTGTTACATTGTAGTTAATTTGGTGATGCAGGATCACGGAAGATCAAATTAACGATTCGCCGTGACTAAGTACAAATTCGCGCCAGGATGAAATGAACAACCCATCGTGAAAGGTTGAAGTGTAAAGGCTCGGATTGAGCATCTTGACGAGGGGATTCTGTTTAGTGCATTGTGATCATTTGAATAGGACCTCGTGAGGATAAATTCTTGATCTTGAATATCTGAAAATTAGACCTCGGTGGTTAGTTATTTCTTAATTCGAATCCATAAATATGATGGTGTGAAATTAATAACTATTGCTTGATTTATGATGGGAAGAGAATCAATGTGATTGATACATTGTATCTTAGGCGATATTATTAATTACATAGCGATTCTTTAAGATTATCTGAAGAATCAGCGTGAAATCTGAACACTTGATTTGTCCTTGGTGGGCTCGGAATCTTTATCATGCAAAATCTTGCAGTGGAAATTTATTTAGGTATGGATAATAATGTTGAAATTTGTCTTTACTCGAGGACAAGGATGTTAATTAATACAAAGCTTATTAGGTGGCCCAAATTAATTAATGGGTGAGATAAATCTTACTAGCGGAAATAATGTTAAGGAGCCATATTATTGTGAAGTCGTAATGTGGGTTAAGATGGATAGTTGATATTAATTTTATAGTGGAGTAAATTAATATTAGTGGGGCGAATAATATTTTGGCTAAATATTAAAACACATTGGCGTTGGAGAGTCGTCTTGGTCTCTAAAAAGGCGTCAAATAGCCCAAAATTAAAGTCAAATAATGAAAAGGAAAAATATTTTGCCTAATTTTCACAATTAATTTGAAAAATAGGGTAGGAAAAGAAAAATATTTTTCTTGATTTTTTTCTTGGAAGATCTTGTGGAATAAGTATTTCTTGAGAATCTGAGTTTATTCCATAAGTTCAAAAAGGAAAAATATCTTATTTCTTCCCTACTTGAATGATATTTTTTCAAAAATAAGGAAAAGAAATGATGAAAAGATTTTGTTGGGAGATATTTTGGAAATAGAATATATTGGATATAATACAGAGCGTATCTTGAGGAAAAAGCGATAAGAAATTTCTCAATCTTATATGACCTAAATTTTCGTCCATCTACTACTCACATAAATATGGGATGAATTTTTCATAAAGTCTGATCAATGTGTTTGAAAAATTAGAAATCCACGAGGTGGTGGCCAAAATATTTTATTTTTCTCTTTAAAATTAAAATGGTTAGTTGATAATCCCTCCCCAGGATTCGTTCTTGGGCGTGGGACATATTTGAGAAGGCACTTTGGGTTGATCCATAAATGCTCCTTGTTTTGTCTCTACGAGAGGTTAGTATTCGTAATTCCTAGATTAAGCGTCTTTAGAATTTCGTGAATTACGTTAATGCATATGATGTTTGTTGTTTATTAATTGTTATGTTGAATTGATTTAGGATTAATTAGTGTTAGTAATTAATTAATTTAAATATGTATTTAAATTCACTTGAAT